>JAJIBD010026962.1:0-78138 GCA_021461705.1 Cryptotis parvus
CCCACATCGGGACCCATGGCCTAGAATGGAACGAACAGGGTGAGAGACTATCTGAGTTCATCATGTCCACCAAGACTATTCATGGGAACTCACAGTTTCAGAAGGCTGAAGTGAAACGTTGGACATGGGAATCTCCAGGCGGACAGTTCCACAATGAAATTGACCACATCATCTTCAATCGTCGGTTTTGTCTGACCGATGTTGCTGTCGTCCCCAAATTCCAGACAGGATCGGACCACCGTCTCCTTCGTGCAAAATTCTACTTCCCGCAACGGGGGAGAAAAGGCTGCAAAGTTTAAGAAGAGAACTCCCAGAACGACCACCAACTGGGAACTCTTTAGCACCATTGCGGCAACATGGGAAGATACCATCATTGATGACATCGATGAAGAATACAACCGACTGGTTCAGCACCTCCATGATTGTGCGAAGAATGCCGAGAGAGAGAAAGACACAAAAGGACGCTTGTCTTCAGAAACTCTTGAGCTCATTCGCCAACGTGGCAAGGCGAGCCTCAGGAGACCAAATGCTAACGTCCAAGCTTGCTAAACAGTGCAGAGAAGCGATAAAAGCAGACCTCAAAACAGAAGAGCAGAAATACTGGAAGATGCAGCAGAAGCCGGGAAAAGTATTCGCACTGCCCACCTGTCCTTCGCCAACTATAAGACCAAGATGACTGCCCTCCGACGCCCTGATGGATCTATCACATCTTCCAGAAAGGCAATGGAGAAGATTATCCAGGACTTCTACTCAAATCTCTTTGATAGCCACATCCACCTGCCCACATACCAAATTCCACAGGATGGATACGCCATTCCCAACGTTCTCCCTTCTGAAATAAGACATGCCATCTCATCGGTAAAGAAGGGAACAGCACCAGACCCAGACAAAGTCAGACCCGAACATCTGAAGAATCTGCCGTCGGTGCTCATCAATACACTAGCTCGGCTCTTCACACGCTACCTGTCCGAATGCAAGGTGCCCTCCCAATGGAAAACCAGCAGGACAGTTCTACTGTTCAAGAAGGGAGACATTCATGACATCGGCAACTATCGCCCCATCTGCCTGTTGTCTGTCATCTACAAGCTGTTTACACGAGTTATCCTGAACAGGATTAGCAGAACACTAGATGAAGGTCAACCATGCGAGCAAGCAGGTTTCCGGAAAGGATTCAGCACAATCGACCATATCCACACAGTAACCAAGCTCATTGAGGTTTGTAGGGAGTACAAGATGCCGCTCTGTCTCACGTTCATTGATTTACAGAAAGCCTTTGATTCTGTGGAAACTGAAGCAGTCATCGAAGCCCTAGTCAAACAGGGTGTTCAAACCCAATACATCAAGATCCTTCGTGAGCTGTATTACGGATTCACCACCAGGATCTCACCATTCTACAAAGAAGTGATCATTGATGTCAAAAGAGGGGTTCGACAGGGTGATACCATCTCACCAAAACTCTTCAGTGCCACACTCGAGAACATCATGAGACAATTAGAATGGGAAGGAATGGGAGTGAAGATAGATGGTCGGCAACTACACCACCTCCGCTTCGCTGATGACATCGTTCTAATACCACCAAACATTAGCCAAGTGGCACAAATGCTGGCTGACTTTGACCGAGAATGTGGAAAGGTAGGTCTACAGCTGAATCTGAAGAAAACTATGTTCATGAGAAATGAACTAGTTCCAGAGGCCCCATTCTCTCTCAATGGAACAAACATCTCTGAATGCAGCAGTTATGTGTACCTAGGTCGAGAAGTCAACATGATGAATGACCTAAAACCTGAGCTGCGCAGGAGGAAGAGAGCGGCATGGAATGCCTTCAAAGGCATCGAAGAAATAGCTAAAAGGACAAAAGAACCTCCGGCTCCGGGCACATCTCTTCGACTCCCACCATTCTCCCTGCATTAACATACGCCTCAGAGACCTGGGCCCTACGAAAGTAGGATGAGAATGCTATTCGGGTCTCCCAGAGAGGCATCGAAAGAGCTATGCTTGGAATATCACGTCTCACTCAAGTGAGAGAAGGAATCCGGAGTTCTGACCTCCGTCGCTATTCCAGAATCAGGGACGCTGTCTCGTTTGCCAAGGCATCGAAAATCAGATGGGCTGGACATGTAATGCGATTTGGAGACAACCGCTGGACTAGAGCCATTACCGACTGGATCCCACGGGATGTCAAAAGATCACGTGGCCACCCACCTACAAGATGGTCAGACTTCCTTGTAAAGACCCTGAAGGAACGGTTTGAGGCTCTTCATATTCCTGAATCAACCAGATGCCACTGGGCTACATTGGCACGTGATAGGGTCCAATGGAAATGTTACTGGCGCCCGCTCGAGCAAATCGATGAGTAACGGGATTCAAGTGATCAAGTGATCAAGTGGCGTATTTAGTAAATAGCAAAAATGTAACTGGAAGATATTTTTACCACTTAATAAAATCAACTCGTCTTGCTTCTATATCTAACTTTGTATATATTCAATGTCTGATGAAATATAAATCACACCTAATTTAGTTTATATAATATTTAGTGTAATATTCACTAAATATATATTTATATATTAACTTTTCGACTAGAGGTTAATATATATCTTTTATATATTTAGTGAATAGCAAAAAATGTGAGCTATTCACGTAGCTCACATGAATATAAATTTGTATTTCCCCTAGAAGTAATGATTTATTGCCATGGCCTAATAAGAAAAAATAATAACTATAAATTGATGTATTAATTAAAATGAACATGTACTATTGAAGAAATGTATTTGTAATTAATAAACAGTATCTATATCTAACTAAATCACTTTAACTTGGCAATGAAGATATAAAGTTTCAAAATTAATGTATTCTTAAAATGCAAAATTTAATTATAAATAATACTAAAAGTCAATAAAATTACTCTCAAATTACAAAATAAAATATTTGTCTAGTAATAATATATCTGTAATATCTGTGATACCCCCTTGGTATGATACAAAAATGTAAATAGAAGCTATAAGAAAAGTATATAAATCTGATTCTATTTTAATGCTAATAATACTCAGGAGCTCTAGAGCGTTACTTAATAATTAAAATTCTATACTTAAATAATTTTCAAAAAAATTGATTTGAATATGCATGTAATTATACAAATTGTATCTGAAAGTGTATGTACTTTTGTAAGTTATATGCTGATAGAATTTTATAACTTAAAATATTAGGTTATTTTAATTATATGGTAAAACATTATGTTTATTATATATTATATTAAAATAATTTTATTACTTGAATAATAAGTTATTCAAGTCTTTTACTCTGAAATTTCATGGTTGATATGTTTTGAGGCTTTATTTAAATATTTAAATAGTATAATATATAAAGCAGTTTTTAAAATATATATAAACTTCTTTATGAAACATATTCACCCTGTTTCATTTTTATTTATTTAATATACAAATATACTATAATATTTCATTGAAATAATGTACCTGTAGTATGTACAGATCTGTAGGAGAGTATGAAAGTGAGAACAAGAAGGAGAGAGAAAGATAGAGAGGGAAAGTATGAAGCTAAGATCTAAAAAGAGGAAGGTACAAACCCAGAGAGCTGGTGTTATAATTCATTACAGACTGGTCAGCTTTGACTGAATAAATAATCCATATTTGTGCCATAGTCTAGTAAGCCCCAAGACCTACTCTGAAAACACATGGAGATTAAGAAAGACAAATACACCTGCAAATGCCCAATAGGCAAGTTTTAAGAGATGTTCTGTTTTTTTATATAGAACAATTCCATTCCGACCACAGGACCCACTGTAGAGTCACACTTATTAGTGTACCTAATGCCAAGTGCCCCATTGACACAGAGTCTGACTTGCATTAACAGATCATCCTGTAGACACCGTAATGAAGTAGTTCAGAGATAAAGTTCCGAGGAAATTGAAGAATGTTTCCTATTAACACGCACCAGATACAATGAAATAAATGTAGGATCTCTCTGGCACTAATAGATGAAGCCACGATCTTGGATATGGCCCATTCCCATGCCAAGAAGGAATTGAAATAGAAAAAGAAGACAAAACTTTGGCGATAAATTAAAACTGTAAAAACATAAACAAAGATATATCCCAATAGAAGAAAGGGCAAAAGACAAATATTACCTACAAAGGATTCTGTTTGACATTTACAGCATATTTCTCAAATATAAATCTAAAGGGTAGGCAGGAATGGTATGAGAGAGCAAACACACTGAAAAAAATAAGTATCCAATCTATTCTACCAGATTATCATTCAAGTGTGAAGGAACAACAAAAACTTCATTGAAAAACAGCAATGAAAGAAGTTCATGGGCACTAAGCCGGCAGTGCAAATATACTGAAAGGAATTTTATTGAGGATAAATAAAAAGGTAAATGAAATGAAGATTACACCAACATACAGAATCCACCCCGCAAATGTTAATACTTTATTTAAAAGTACCATAAAATGTCAGTGGCCTGAATTCACTAATAAAAAGACAAAGAATGTCTGAAACCAATGTTCTGCTGCTTGTAAGAAAGGTACTTGACCATCATACCAAACACTAGTTCAAAACAAAAGTTTTTAAAATCATCATACAAGCAATGGCAGAGTTAAAAAGTCTGAATTTGTAATAGGTAAAAAGATTATAAACTAGGAAATGAAAGATACTAATGGTCTTGTTTAATATATACATATATATGAAGACAACATTCCTCAACATACATGCACATAGTTTCAAAATATTAAAGTTTGAAGATATGCAAATATTAATTACTATTAAGCCTGAAGAAAATATTGACAGTAACAATAGTAGTGTAATTCTATTTCTCACCATTAAATAAACTGCACAAAGCATTGGAAACAGGAAAAAAAGGCACTAAAGAAGAAATGGAAGCTATAGACAATGCACATTACGGGTGTCTCTCTCACCAAATGGCACTTACACATTACTTGTCAGTGCACAAAGGTCATTCTTTAAAATCAGCACAATCAAAAAACAAATCTATGCAAAACAGACAATAGAAATTATACAAATTTTCCTATCAAATCACAATGTTCTTTTAAATTAACCAAAATCATAAAAGTAGACAAAACCATAAAAGTAACAAAACTCAAACACATGGAAGTTAATAAAACATACTAATTAAAAGTCAGTGGCTCAAAGAGGTAACCAAGGAACAAATGAAAAAATTGACAAGTGCTCGAGAAGATCCCAGGGAGGTTAAATGATCCAGAGAGCTCCCTTGCACCCCACTCCCTACTGTCACATCCCACCTTGAAACATGCTGTTCATCCAGCCATGCAACAAATTGACCTACTTCACACAGTAAGAGCTGAGAAGTCATAGAGTCCCAATTTAGTGCAGACTATCCATCCACAAAACACTCATCATTGAAAGAGAGGTTCATAATGCACCACTTATTTTTCTACTGCAATAATTATATATGTAGTGGATAGAGTCAGAGATAATAAGGGCATAAGGTAAACAACCTATCACAGTAATATTCAGGCTCTCGGGAATCTGAAGTACCGTTGCCATCTCCCATGGAATTTTAAGAACAAAATGAGAAACAAAAGAACTCAATTTCCCCAGAACACAGGGCTGAAGTCCAGGTAAGTCCAAAAATTCATAAAAATCATAAATTATGTTATAAAAAAGACCTCAAAACAACATTCTATATGATGGTGGGAATTGAAAAGTTGAAGCAACTAAAGAAGAGATGTTAAGAATAATAGACCTTTAAAGAAATATAATTAAAGAAATAAAGAATAAAATAGCAAGTCATAGTAACAGAAATTTGAGTGATGATTACCATAAGCTAATCTGAGGAGAAACACACATCAATAACAAAAATAAACAGACATAAGAAATAATATATGTAGAAAATTTGGTGCCTGTTCAAGCAAATCAATGATATATGTGAAGACAGTGATACAGTGATACAGAAAATTTGGTAGAGATGCTGCCAGTTCTTCCATACCAGACTGAACACAGAGGCACCTCAGAGGGAATGGGTGACATCCGGCCCATCCCAACACAGCCCCAGAAACTAAAAAGACTTCCATACAACAGGATCACAGCCATGTTCAAGCCGGAGTCCACTGATCAGATAAAATACTTAGGTATGCAGGTTTCTGCAATTGACTTCTCCAGGCTTTTTCAAGGTCAGAAAATGCCTCCACCTCTGTTCTCCAAAAGTCCAGTGGTCACACCCATGAACTGCCCCAGGTACCAAAGTAATCTCATCCACCAGCCATGCTCCAGAGACATATATAAATCTCGAAAGAGACCAATAACTCAGTTAGTATACTTTGAATTAATATATATATGTATATATATATATACATACATACATACATGTTGCAGCAAGCAATAAAATTAGTGCCTGCTAAGGGAGCATGGGATGGGAGCATGGATGGGATACAGGGGACTTTGGTGGCAGTAAGGGCACATTGGTAGTGGGACTGGTGTTCAAATATGAATACTGCACCATGAACAACTTTGTAAATCATGGTGCTTTAATAAAGTTAAGAAAATAAATAATACATATAGAAAAATATAAGAAAATGCAAGGTATTTAGTAGCAAAAGAGCAAGACTAGTCTAGAATAACAAAAATACAAGAAGGAGAGGAAAAAGAGAAGGTGGAAAATTTACTTGTAAAAAGCAGAACTCAGAACTTCTCCAGTCTATGAAAGAATTCAAGAAGTACACGTCTGTTGGGGAGGGCTGCCGGGGTCCCCAACAGTGCCGGGAAGCGAATTCCCTTCTACCCCGAAGCCGGCGAGAATGGATGAAAACTCAGGAATCTGATGCAGTTTTAAAAAGGCTTTACTTATCACAGGTTCAGGCATACAAATCAGCAAAAGGAAAAGCCCGGTGCTTAGGATACCCTGCTAGAACCCCAGCCACGTGTAGGTCAAGATGGCGGCCACCATGTGTAAAGGCCCTGTAAAGAGGAGACAAAGACAAGACTCCCAAGAAGGGTGCAAGCTCATAAAAGAGAGAGAGCCCAAAAAGAGAGCCCAAAAAAGAGCGGTGCGAGAGAGGAAGCAGGCTAGTATTATACCCCCTGCAACTCAGACCTCCCTCCCACTGTTATGGAAAGCAGGGAGGGTCAAATGCCCTCAGGTAATCTCTCCCAGCACCTCACCTAGGCCCTTTTATATGCTAATGTCTTGAGCCAAGATCTGCCTGGAAAAACCTTTCTAAGGTAGAGAAGGGGGTTTCTGAGATGGCATGTCTCTGTACCAAAGACTAATACTAATGCCAGTTAAATATTTCTCCAAGCCTTCACAAGTCTCTTCTACTTCACGGTAGTTTTGTATTTTAGTTGCCTTTGAGTATATCAGGGGAGCCATGCTTGTTTGCTTGGAGGCAAACAGCATTTCTCTCTGGTCTAATTACTTAGGGATCCTACGTGGCCAGGCAAATATGCTGGTAAGATCTAGCTAGTCCCACGATGATTGTGGTAGCATGGGAGAATATTTATACCAGCTAGTACAGGATACATGGTCAGATAAACTGCCACATTTAGACTACCCCTTTATCTACGAAGTGATTTGGAGGCGGCAATTCAGAGCAGATGCAGCGGCCCTTAGAGGGAGTCCTGCAACACACGTCCCAAAGAAAATGTGTTCAACCAGAATAAAACCAAGATATACTGCAATCAAAATGACAATAACTAAATGGCTAGACAGACTAGCTAAGGAAGCAAGAAAGAAGTAAAACTTTAAATAAGTGATCATGCATCTCTCCCAAAAGAGCACTTTTGTGAAACTATACAAGCAAAAAAGTAATTCAATAACATTCAGAGTACTAAATAGGAAAAGACGCCCCCTTACTTCTAGAGCTTTATAAGCTGCAATGTTTATGTCTAAATTGAGATAGGGATAAAATCATTGTTAGAAAAACAAGAGCTGACTATATTTAATACATCTCAACCAACCCTGTAATAATTACTGAAAGTAATTATGTGGAAATTATTTTATAGAAAATAAATTATTTTATAGAAAACAAAAACTAAATATTTAATGCAGAAACAACTAAATCCTACATTAAAATAAAAATGATACATGCCTTTACGTCAGTAATATATTTTAATGTCATCTGACTGATTACTCCCTACTCTATCCATAAAAAGTTATAGAGTGTTTGGATGGATAAGGAAACCAAACCCCACTTTCTAGCAATGTTTATAAAGATATTCTTCACTTGCCTAAGTAAAGCACATAGGTAATTGGGGACACACACTAGTATTTGAGGACTTTAGCAGCCCACTACCACTGATCAACCAGATAGAAAATTAGTAAGGAAACAAGAATGCCAGTGATCAAAGAGATAGTACAACAGGTTGCATGTTTGTCTTAAACATGACTGACTCATGTTCAAATTTAGGTACCTCATATTGCCACCCAAGCATTTCCAGGAGTGCTCTTGAGCTCCAAGTTGGATGCAACCCTTGAACACCACCAGATGTGGCCCCAAAACAAAAGTAATAATAATAAATAAAAAAATAAACAAGAAGCCCAAATAAAGAACTAGAATAATTAGGAGAACTGTATGTATAATTAATATATACAGGGTCCTTGCGGCTTGAACACAAATTCTTCTTTGGATTGCAAGCTCAATCCAACCCTGGTTCAGACACGCATTTAGAAATCTCCAAGGAGAAAACAAAATGCAGACATGATACTGGCCCATCCCGCAGCAACAAGTTGAAAATGGTGCAAACAGGAAGGGCAGAGGGGATCCTCCCCTGGCCTGGCTCAACAAATTTCCAACAACCAGAGACCTCCACTCACATCAGCAGCTATTTTTCAGGCTGGATTACACTGCTAGAAAGAGCCCCATCCATGGGAGAAGCCGCTTTTCAAACTCAGGTATGCAGGTCACCTGCGTCTAGTTCCTGTGGACTTTCTTGGAGCCCGATTTTTAGTCCTTTCCCCGAGTCCCACTCTCCAGAAGGTCACATGGCTGTTCCTGGAACTACCCCCATCACCATTGCAACCTCACTTCGGCCGTGGTTCAGACACGCATCTAGAAATCTTCAAGGAGGGCAGGAAAGGAAGGTCTCTGGTGGTGGTGGCGGTGGGGGCACGCTGGTGATGGGATTGATTTAGAATGATGAATACTTGTAAGAACTGTGCTATGAAAAACTTTTTACTTTGTAAATCATGATGTTCAAATAAAGGGGAAAATACTACTAAGATAGCCCCTAGCATATCTGAATTGTGTAAACCCTCATCATGGACCATAGGGCTTCCTATGAGTCTCTGTGTATTCTAAGGGGCCAGAGGTAAAAATCATCATCATCATCATCATCATCATCATCATCATCATCATCATCATCATCATCATCATCATCATCAAATAAACTGGAATTTCCATGGTTAAAGAAACTCTTCTTTGGTGCACATGATTATTTTCCAGGATAGAACAGCTATTAAGACATAATAAAAAAGTAAGACAATACATATAAAGTCACAAAAATAGAAATTATATCAAGCATCTTCTTAGATCACAATTCTATGAAACTTGAAATCAACCATAAAAATAATGTAGGGCAAAACACTAATGCTCTTCTGCTATTATTCAATATAGTATGAACTGTCCTGGCTGTGGAAGTATACAATAAAAATAAACCAAATGTATCCAATTTTGAAAGAAATTAGTGAAGTTGCCACTAATTTAAGATAACATGTGTAATAAATTTTGAAGAATAAACTAAGAAATATAATGAAAATAAAGAACCTTTAGGACAGATGAGCAGTATAACCAAGTAGCAGCTATAAAATCTAATAAAAATATGGAGATATCAAATGTTTACCTCATCCAAAATGCTATCTATAAAAATGAAGTACTGTCGGGGAGCGCCGCGGGTCCCCGACAGTGTCGGGAAGTGAGTTCCCTTCTACCTCCAAAGCCGGCGGGGAATGGATGAAGACTCAGGAATCCGATGCAGTTTTAAAAAGGGCTTTACTATCACAGGATCCAATATACAATACAAGAGCAGGGAAAACCTCTGGACTCTGGGTTCCCAGCTAGGCCCCAGCCAGGTGTAGGCCAAGATGGCTGCCACCACATGTTGAGGCCCAACAGAGAACCGGAGAGGACAGAGAAGCAAAACACCAAGGGAAGCCGAAATGGCAAAAAGGGGGAAAAAGAGAGATTCTTTCTTCTTACAGCTTATTTTATAGCTAGGAATCCCCCAAACTCCCAGCCCAGCCCAGAATGGGCTGGGCTATCTAGAGATGAAAACAGGAAAATAGCTTTCTAGAAATGTAGCAACTTCAGGAGACCATCTGGTTGTTTACAAGGACCCAGAGCTAATAAAAGCCTCCTAGCAGAGCTGGGAGAAGCTATAAGCTAAATGTAACTTCCCCTGCAGGGAAGGATCAAATGCCCTCAGGTAATTTCTCCCAGCACCTCACCTAGTATCTTGAGCCAAGATCTGCCTGGAATTGCCTTTATAGGGTAGAGAAGGGGGGTTTCTGAGATGGCATGTCTCTGTACCAAAGACTAATACTAATGCCAGTTAAATATTTCTCCAAGCCTTCACAAGAGTCTCATCTACTTCACGGTAGTTTTGTGTTTTAGTTGCCTTTGAGTTATCAGGGGAGCCATGCTTGTTTGCTTGGAGGCAAACAGCATTTCTCTCTGGTCTAATAACTTAGAGATCCAACGTGGCCAGGCAAATATGTTGGTAAGATCTAGCTAGTCCCACGATGACTGTAGTAGCATGAGAGAATATTTACACCAGCCAGTACAGAATACATGGTCAGATAAGACTGCCACATTCAGACTACCCCTAACCTGCAGGAGGCAATCCAGGGCAGATGCAGAGGCCTAGGCTTTTAGGTATCCTGCAACAAAGTACCTTGGAATGAACTTAAGAAAACTAATTAAATATCTTGAGAACTCTAAGTCATTTTTGAAAATAAATATGAGTGCCTGAAAAATGGAAAGAAAATTTATTTTGTGGAATAAAATATAAATAATGCCAAAATGAACTTCCTACCCCAATTTTTACAGGGATTTAATATTCTGGATATTGCATTGGATATTCTCACAATCTGTGGTATATAGAATAAGTTGACAAAAGAATGGAAGGTATCAGAGTGGGCTCAACTTTGGTCCTAGATCACAGAAGTGAAATTCCAGGAAATAGAGAAAAGAGGAAGGAAACTCGAAGAGGTAGAACATAAGGACAAAGTCAGCAGCCTTGGCTTGTCTGTGTGTGAGGGTGAGATATATGTGTATGCCTAAATCGCTAGTGCCAACAAATAATTTTAATATGAATTCTAATGATAATAATTAAATTAAAATGTGTCTATCATAGAAACAGATTCAGGTAGGAAGGAACCTGGATTTATTGGTAGAAGAATGATAAACTTGTGCCATTGGCATCGGGATATTGTATGCTTGAAACTCCATAATCACTATGTTTGATAATCAAAGCTCCCAAATATAAAGTTAATTAGAAAGTAAAATATTTCTCCAAAATGTATTTGATAAGCCTCTAGAACTTATGGGATAGAGCAAAAGCAGGGCATAGAAGGAAATGTATAGAACTAGTGCAGTTTTTTAGATAGAAATAAGAGGACTAACCTCAACCTCAAGAAATAGATAGAAAAAAAGGGACAACAAAATAGAAAGAAACAACTAAGAAAAATGCAATAATAATTCAATGTATAGATCAGTAACAAAATGCAGAAGATTAAAATCAATAGTTCACTTTTCACCTGTAGGAACCAACTAGATTGGCAAAACATTAGCTAGGTTGACAAAGCAAAAAAAGAAAGTCAAAACAAAATCACTAAATGATTAGTATGAATGCCTTTACCACCCGGCAGAGTCTGGCAAGTTACCTGTGTCATATTTGTTATGCCAAAACCAGTAACAATTATAGACCTCATTCACTTGACCTGAAGGAATGGTTTGTGACTCTTCATGTTCCTGGAGTGAGCAGATATCCTTGGGCTACACTAGCATGTGACAGGAAGTATGGAGATGTTACTGGTGCCCACTTGAAGAAATCGATGAACAACGGAAAGACAAGTGATGCAAGTGATACAAGATGAATAACTTTATGCCACTGAGTTGGAAAATATGGAAAACATGGTTCATTTCTGAATCCCTATAACTTTCCTAGACTATGGAAGCAGCAGTAGGAAGTCTGAAGAGCTCTATTACCATCAAGGAAGTTGATTTCCCAATACCCCATCTTCCCTTCAAGGCATGGCAAAGACTGGCAAACTACCCAAGTCATATTCTTTATGCCAAAAAAAAGAAAAAATAATAGACCTCATTCCCATAACCTGAACAAATGGTTTGAGGCTCTGAGCAGATACCATTGGTCTACACTACTAGCACAACAGGGATGAATGGAGACATTACAGGTGCTCGCTCGAGCAAATTGACGAACAATGGGAAGACAAGTGATACAAGTGATACCTCCCTCAAGTACAGAAGTCCAGGGCCAGATGTTTAAAAAATTGAATTCTTCCAACTCTTTAAAGAGGACCTACTATCCATTATTCTCATGTTCGTCCATAAAATGGAATAAACAATAGTTCTCCCAAACATTTTCTATTAGACTAACATGATCTTGATGCCCAAAATGAACAAAAATGTTACTTTAAAATTTTTTAGATTAATGACCCTGATGATCATAGATACAAAGATTTTAAAATACAACTGGCAAATAAAATGCAACAGTAATTGTGGGATCTTAAAGGTACAGTACCCCAAGGTCTGTTAAGACAGTTGAGGCCAGGGTCTGAACCTGGCCGAGACAATAAATAGGGGCCCCAGGAGAGCATGCTGGGGCGGCTTCCAGACTGAAAGAGCAACGGCCTCTGGTATCTGGCCAGCACCTAAGCCATCGGGCCTTGGTGCCTGAGCCAGATGGCCAGCACAGGGAGAAGCTGCTACTGATGCCTAGGCTCTAGGGCCAGCACCAGAGCCACCGGGCCTAGTGCCTAAGCCTGAGGGCTGGCATCCAAGCTGCAGGGCTTCTGAGTACTAGAGCACTGGCAATAAGGCATCTTGGAGGAACTCAAAGACTTAGATAGGGATTCAGTGAGACAAGACATGGTAGCAAAAGATGAAATAAGGTAACTAGGGAAATAAGGACATAGCCAAGGAGTCCAGAGAAAAGAAGCCCTGAAGAGAAAAGCCCAGAACTGAAAGGTCCTTAAAGGAGGCATTCTGGGAGAGGACCAGAAGCATGAAGCCTTGAACACTGGTATCCAGAAGTGAAATCCTCTCATGAAATAACCCCTCACAGACCCCCAAAGAGAGAGGAGCCTGCAGAATAATCAGAAGAGAGAGCCTACACAGAAACCCTCAAAGAGAGCAGCCTGCAGGAGAAACCTCAGGGAGAGAGACAGAGGTCCAAGAGAGGTTCCTGCAGAGAGCATCCTGCAGAGAGCAAGCAAGAAATGAAACAAAATAACATTAAAGAATAGCCTTCAGGGACCTCTAGCCTTGCTCGTTATTCTGCTGCAGTTCAGGGGAGATAGTGTCTGTCTGGGACACAGGCTGGGGGCCCTAATAGACAGTGAGTACCGTTGGGGACCCAACTAGGCTCCAGCATCTGCTGCCATGGTTACCCCCTGAGCCCCAAGTAATCTTAAGGTTATAGAATCCACAGGAGGTCCCGTGAGCCTGGGCTTTGGGATCTCCCTGAAAGGGAGCCATAATCCCCCTCCAATACAGTTATTGTAAACCTTAGCAAGTAATAACATGCATTATCCAACAGCCAAGATGGGTTGGATTTCTTTTCTCTCTTTTTATTTCTTTTCTCTCTTTTTTTTTTTTTTTTTTTGCCTTTTGGTTCACTCCAGGCGATGCTCAGGGGTTACTCCTGGCTCTGCACTCAGGAATTACTCCTGGCGGTGCTCGGGAGAACATATGGGATGCCGGGGATCGAACCGGGCCAGCGCAGGCCAGCCGCTTGCAAGGCAAATGCCCTACCCGCTGAACTATCACTCCGGCCCCCAAGATGGGTATATTTCTAAAGAAACAATACTCACAAAACTATTAATGTGATAAGTCAGACTAATAAAAGGATAGGCAACCAAACAGCATCTATACAGACACAGAGAAAGTGCTTGACAAAATTCTGCAACAATTCCTTATGAAAATCCTCAAAGAAATAAAAAATGAGGGAATTTAACTCAATACTATAAGGCCATATAAAACAGACACTCCCTGAATGGGGAAAACTGACAACAGTTCCTCTAAGATCAAGGCACAAAACAAGAATGTTTGCTCTCTCCTATTATTCAACAGGGTTCTAGAAGTGAAAGCAAGTGCAGTTAAACAGAAAGGATAAAATAAAGAATTCCAAAATGGTTAGGACATTAATATATAACTATTTCTCTTTATCACATGTAACTGCATATAGGAAACCATAAAGACTCCATCATAAAATGTGTTTGGATATTATAAACCAACACAATAAAGTAGGAGGCTGAAAAACAGCACAGATTTCTGTGGCATTTTCTATGCAAATGATACAGATGAGAAAGAATTTTTTTTAAAAAACTTCCAATTATTGTTACAGTGGGAGTGGAAAGGTGGAGCACCACGGGAATGTAGTGTGCCATTTTAAGTTTACACATGGCACAGAAAACCAATCAATATAGATAATGGGATGGCTGGCAGGTGAGAGATGGCCGCGAATAAAAGGAAGCCAGGAGCCAGGTCTGCCCCTTTTCATCATTACTCAGGTGCTTGACCTTCTTGTCCCTTCTCTAGTTCTTTCAAGCCACAGGTAGGCTGCATCAGTGTGTGTGGGAGAGTAGGGGTGGGGGAGTGGAGTGGAGTGGAGTGGGTAGAGTGGAGTGGAGTGGAGTGATGGTAACTGCACCCAGATATAATACAAGGTGAGGTAAAACTCAGAGGCTCTGATAGACTGCAGGAACCCACAGACAGCAGGCAGGAGACTTAAGGAAAGCCAGGCCAAGTTTTCAGAGAACCATCTGCGTACACTGAATAAAGAAAGGGACAGGGACAATACCAGTTCATGGTACACTGTAGGGGGAGTAGACTAAACCAGGAGTTGACTTAGAAAGTCAACACAGGACAGACAAACTCTGTGACAGGATCAGTTAGGGTAAAGGAGAGACCCAGACACACCCACTAAACTATATAGTAAACTATAGAGTTCTGCATACAAAATTTTTGTACTATTCCAAAGGATTCACTGCTCAGGAAAATTCACTTTCTCACTATAACACTTTTGATTATTTAAAAAATAAGAATACAAGAACAAATCTAACAAAGAAGATAAAATACTCTTTGTAAAAATAGTGATTTATATCTGAAAGTAATGAAAGAGGTACATGAAAGGGAAACATTTCTTTTTCATGACTTGGAATGATCAACATCATGAAAACTACCATATGACCAGATTTGTAGGTACAATAAGGTCAGTAACAAATTTTCAATATAATTTCTGAAGAAGAGATAAGAAATTCTGGGACATGGCACATGCAATAATGCAATAATAAAATAACAACTTATATTCTATTGTAAACTATTTTACATAAAAAGTACTTGTTAATTCCAGTCTCATTTCAGAAAATACATCCCATCTTGAATATAAAAGCTTTTGGCATTTCTTTTATTTGGTGGGAGAACCATACATTTTTTTCTTTCAAATTTTCCACTGATTAGGTCAAATTAAGCACCAACATTGTTGAAGAACAATTTGCCCTGATAAGCCTATTGGTATAAATGCTAGAAATATCTAAAATCACCTTTACAAACAATCCCGAATATGGTCTGAACAATAATCTGGTTACCTGTAGTTCAGTAAAGTGATACATAAAACAAACTATCACAATGACCAAGATACATTTAGGCACAGTTTAAAATAATTTGTTTATTTTACAAGCCCCTGCCTCTTAATATGTTGTGGTTCCAGGCTGCATCAGCAGGTGGCAGACAGGAGACAGAATTGTCTACACCTAGGGCTCTGCCCCTTAGGCCCTGGATAGTTGATGTTCGAGCATAGTAAAAGACTGGACCCCAGTGATGAACCCAGAGCCACATAGAGCCTGGCAAGCTACCCATGGTTTATTCGATATACCAAAAAATAACAATAATGAACCTTGTTCCCAACAAATGGATACCGCCCACTCAAGCAAATTGATGAACAACAGGAAGACAAGGTACAAGTGATTTTACAAGCACATAGTTTGAAGATTTATTCTGATATATATTATATATTATTATACATTACAATATATATTATAATCAATAATATATTACAATATATTATACATATTATAAAATATATATTTCTAAATAAAATTCCATAATCATCCAAAGTACTAGCTATTTTGTGGATTATGGAGTTGAGATAGAATGAAGTTAATTTAACAAAGGTAGAATCATTATATAAATCACTTCACTTGTATCACTTGTCTTACCGTTTTCATCAATTTGCTCCAGCAGGCACCAGTAACATCTCCATATGTCCTGTCGCATGCTAGTGTAGCCCAAAGACATCTGCTTGCTCAAGGAACATGTAGAGCTTCAAATCAATCCTTCAGGTCATGGGAATGAGGGTGTACAACTGTTACTGGTTCTTGCCATATCAAATATGACATGAGTAGCTTGTCAGGCTCTGCTGTGCAGAAGAATGATCATTACAGTGTATAAATATGAAAGATCCTAGGAAGGACCTGATCCTAACATCTATTATTGTCTAAGAATGTCTTGCAGCCACTCTCGGTGGCCATGCACCAAGGCAGCTGTGGGTCTGGAGTGTCTCTCTTCCGGTTGCGAGGTGTGGTGGCTGGGAGCTCTCAGCCATGCTCTCTTAAATAGAGGCAGAGGGAATGGGAGGAGGAGCCCAATTCCGGCTCCAAGTCCAACCAATGTGGCCCCCCTGCACATGTGAGCGAACCTTAAGAGCTATGTTGGACTTGGACAGCAGCTGGCCGAGCCATTTACCATCCTCCGAAACTCCACGGGCTGCTCCACATGGGGCTGAGCTGTGCAGCTGTGGGTCCGGAGTGTCTTTTTTGTAGTTGCTGGTTGTAGTGGCTGTGAGCTCACAGATTTTGCACTTTATGTAAACAAACCCTCAGAAACACCAACTTTTTTTCTTAAAGTAATACAAGCTGAGAAAACAGTATTAATCTGAATTTTGCAGATATAAAAATCTATTTTCAGAACATATATTCTGAAAATTAGAAACATTAAAATCAAGGAAAAAATGCCATTTTGCTTGCTCAATTTTTAAATTATTCCTACTTTTACAATGGAAACATTGCAGGATTGGGAGAAAGAATGCAGCTTTTTCTCTGCCTTTATAACACAAACTACTTAAATAATATAGTCACATGTAAGTGATATCATCCTTAATGGGGGGAGGGGAATGTTATGTTTTAAAGGGGATGTGCTCAGATTAACTTAACTCCAGAGTAAAGGGAGGATAAGGAAAGACAAAGTGGGGGGGGTTGTAAGGGAGAAGAAACAGATAAGAAGTAAGAAGGCCAGTAAGAAGATTAAGCTACAAAGGGATGTCAAGGAACATTAGAGTCAAAAATCCAAATTTGTATCTGTATAGAGCTCTAGGGAGTATTACCATTTTGACAATGTTGATTCTCCCCATCCATGAGCAGGGAATGTGTTTCCATTTCCTTGTGTCCTCTTTTATCTCTTGGAGCAGTGTCTTGTAGTTTTCTTTGTACAGGTCCTTTACACACTTGGGTAAGTTGATTCCTAGGTATTTGATTTTCTGTGGCACAATTGTGAATGGAATTGTTTCCTTAATATCCCTTTCTTCTCTTTCGTTATTTGTATATAGGAAAGCCACCGACTTTTGCGTGTTGATTTTGTATCCTGCCACTCTACTATATGCGTCTATTGTTTCTAGGAGTTTTTTGGTAGAGAGTTTAGGGTTCTCTAGGTATAATATCATGTCATCTGCAAATAATGATAGCTTGACTTCTTCCTTGCCTATCTGGATGCCCTTGATGTCCTTTTCTTCTCTGATTGCTATCGCAAGTACTTCCAGTACTATATTGAATAAAAGAGGTGAGAGTGGGCAACCTTGTCTTGTCCCTGATCTCAGGGGAAGGCTTTCAACTTTTCCCCCATTGAGAATGATGCTCGCTGTGGGCTTTTGGTAGATGGCTCTAACTATCTTGAGAAAAGTCCCTTCAATTCCCATTTTCTGGAGGGTTTTAATCATGAACGGGTGCTGGATCTTGTCAAATGCTTTCTCTGCGTCTATTGATAGGATCATATGGTTTTTATTTTTTCTCTTATTGATATGATGTATTATGTTGATTGACTTGCGAATGTTGAACCATCCCTTGCCAAACCCGGGATGAATCCTACTTGGTCATGATGTATAATCTTCTTGATGAGTCTTTGGATTCTGTTTGCTAGTATTTTTGTTGAAGATCTTAGCATCCGTGTTCATCAGGGATATTGGTCTGTAGTTTTCTTTCTTTGTGTTGTCTCTCCTGCTTTGGGTATCAGGGTGATATGTGCCTCATAGAAGCTGTTTGGGAGTGTTTCTGTTTTCTTCTATTTCCTGGAAGAGCTTGAACAGGACAGGCAGTAGGTCCTCCTTAAAAGGTTTGGTAGAGTTCACTGGGAATCCGTCTGGACCTGGGCTTTTGTGTTTGGGAAGACTTTTAATTATTGTTTCTATTTCCTCGATGGTGATGGAAGGCTTATTCAGGTATTGGAGGATCTTCTTGTTTTAGCTTGGGGAGGTTATAGGACTTCAGGAATTTATCCATTTCTTCTAGATTCTCATGTTTCACGGCATACAGGCTCTCAAAGTAATCTCTGATGATCTTTTGGATTTCTGTGGTTTCTGTTGTGATGTCACCGTTTTTTATTTCTGATTCTGTTTATTTGGGTTCTCTCTTTTCCCTGTCCTTACAAGTCTTGCCAATGGTTTGTCAATCTTGTTTATTTTTTTCAAAAAAACCAGCTCTTGGTTTCATTAATGTTTTGGGTTGTTTTTTTGGTTTCCAACTCATTGATTTCCCTCTCTAAGTTTTTATTATTTCCTTTTTTTCTGCCCTGGGTTGGGCTCCTTTTGTTGGTCTTTCTCTAATGTCTGCCAGCTGTGTAGTCATGGATGGGAGAATCAACATTGTCAAAATGGTAATACTCCCTAGAGCTCTGTACAGATTCAATGCAGTCCCTAATGAGGATACCGATGACATTCTTCAAAAGAAATTGACCAAACTCCTGAAATTTGTATGGAACAATAAACCCCAAGGATAGCTAAAGCAATCCCTCGGGAAAAAGAAGATGGGAGGCATCACCTTTCCCAACTTCAAACTGTACTACAAGGCAGTAGTAATTAAAACAGCATGGTATTGGAATAAAAACAGACCTGTGGACCTATGGAATAGAATTGAGTATCCTGACACCCAACCTCAAACACATGATCATTTAATCTTTGATAAAGGTGCAATGAGTCTAAAATGGAGTAAGGAAAGCCTCTTCAACAAGTGGTGTTGGGAAAACTGGGCAGCGACATGTAAAAAAATGAATTTGGACCTGTGTCCTAACACCATGCACCAAAAATCAGATCAAAATGGATTAAAGATCTCAATATCAGACTTGAATCCATAAAGTACATTGAAGAAAATATAAGGAAAAACCCTCCACGACATTGAAGCTAAAGGCATCTTCAAAGGTGAAACATCACTAACAAAGCAACTAGAAGAAAAGATAAACATATGGGACTACATGAAACTAAAAAGCTTCTGCACCTCAAAAGAAACAGTGACTAAGATACAAAAGCAGTCCACAGAATGGGAAAGAATATTCACCCAATACCCATCTGATAAGGGGTTAATATCCAGGATATATCAGGCACTGGTAGAACTTTACAAGAAGAAAACAAACAACCCCATCAAAAAATGGGGAGAAGAAATGAACAGAAACTTCCAGCAAGGAAGAAATTCGAATGGCCAAAAAACATATGAAAAAATGCTCATCATCACTAATCATCAGAGAGATGCAAATCAAAACAACAATGAGATACCACTTTACACCACAGAGACTGGCACATATTCAAAGAGCAAGAACAACAAGTGCTGGCGTGGGTGTGGGGAAAAGGGACACTCATCCATTGTTGGTGGGAATGCCGGCTGGTACAGCCTTTCTGGAAAAACAATATGGACATTCCTCCAAAGACTAGAAATTGAACTCCCATTTGACCCAGCCATACCACTCCTGGGGAATCTACTCTGGGAAACCAAAAATACGCAGCGGAAACACCATCCCTACTTTTATGTTCATAGCAGCATTATTCACAATAGCCAGAATCTGGAAGCAACCAGAGTGCCCGAAAATCGATGACTGGATAAAAAGCTTTGGTACATCTACACAATGGAATACTATGCAGCTGTTAGGAAAAATGAAGTTATAAAATTTGCCTACAAATGGATGGACATGGAGAAGATTATGTTGAGCGAAATTAGCCAGAAGGAGAGAGACAGTTACAGAATGACTGCATTTATCTGCATAACATAAATATATATGTACATATTATGATACCAATATCCAAGGTCAAGTGAAACATATATCAGGAGGTCCTGTCAAAGGTGGAAATTATCACAAACGTGTGGGAGTCAGAGGCTAGGTAAGACAGAAAATGGAACAGTGTGCTAACAATTGTCGAGGGTACTAATGCCAACCTAGAACTGGAGCATTAAATAGAGGCAAAAGGATACACATGACAACCCTTTAATGTATGTTCTGTAATCCATAGTCTGGAGAGGGAAGGAAAAGAGAAAGAGAGAGAAATGGAAAGAAATAAAGAACCTGCCATGGAGGAGGGCTGGGGGAGGGGGAGGGGAACCGGGGGACGTTGGTGGTGGGAGATGGGCACTGGTGGCGGGATGGGTGCTGCAACACTGTATGACCAAAACCCAAATATGAACTTTTTAATTGTATATCTTTGTAATTGTAAAAAATAAAAAAAATTAAAAAAAAAAAAGAGCAAGAACAACAAGTGCTGGCGTGGATGTGGGGAAAAGGGACACTCATCCATTGTTGGTGGGAATGCCGGCTGGTACAGCCTTTTTTTTGAAAACAATATGGACATTCCCTCCAAAGACTAGAAATTGAACTCCCATTTGACCCAGCCATACCACTCCTGGGAATCTACTCTGGGAAGCCAAAAATACGCAGCGGAAACACCATCCCTACTTTTATATTCATAGCAGCATTATTCACAATAGCCAGAATCTGGAAGCAACCAGAGTGCCCGAAAATCGATGACTGGATAAAAAGCTTTGGTACATCTACACAATGGAATACTATGCAGCTGTTAGGAAAAATGAAGTTATAAAATTTGCATATAAATGGATGGACATGGAGAAGATTATGTTGGAGCGAAATTAGCCAGAAGGAGAGAGACAGATACAGAATGACTGCATTTATCTGCATAACATAAATATATAGGTACATATTATGATACCAATATCCAAGATCAAGTGAAACATATATCAGGAGGTCCTGTCAAAGGTGGAAATTATCACAAACGTGTGGGATTCAGAGGCTAGGTAAGACAGAAATGGAACAGTGTGCTGACAATTGTTGAGGGTACTAATGCCAACCTAGAACCGAGCATTAAATAGAGGCAAAAGATACACATGACAACCCTTTAATGTATGTTCTGTAATTCATAGTCTGAGGGGGAAGGAAAAGAGAAAAAAGAGAGAAATGGAAAGAAATCAAGAACCTGCCATGGAGCAGGGCTGGGGGGAGGGGGGAGAACCGGGATGTTGGTGGTGGGAGATGGGCACTGGTGCGGGATGGGTGCTGCAACACTGTTTGACCAAAACCCAAATATGAACTTTTAATTGTATATCTTTGTAATTTTAAAAATAAAAAAATTAAAAAAAATATTATTGCATGAAATCTTCTTAAAGCTCTCTGTGCTAATTTGCTATTGCATACGGAAGTGTAACTTTCTGTATACAAATGGCATTTATTGGATGTTACTGGCCTACAATTTTACTGTTTTTTTTAATATCTACGATAATTTCAGTGAAATATTTGGGGTTTTGTATGCATCTGTTTCAAAGCTAGGTTTTATTCCTGTCTCTGTCTCAGGGTTTTGCCATATAACACCATCCTCTTCTGGCTTATAGAGGCTTATTTGATAGATCTCCTGTGTATTTTATAGGCAATCCAATATAAATTCCTTTTTTAAATCCAGCTACTGTCAATATTGCGTACATCTTGGCTCTTTCTGCTGATTGTAATATCTTGAGTTTTTCTGTTTAAGTATATATTGTCACTAGGGCCATTCATGTCTCTTGGATTTCCGGTATCTGTGCTTCTGGACTCTGGGGAATTCATATCTTTGATTTCTTTAACTTCACGAATTTTCATTAAATTTGTACTTCCTATTCATCTGAAACTTTGGTGGTTCTCAAATTGTTCTTCTCAAGCGCATCCCACAGTTCTCTAGAGTTCTTTTCATTCCTTTTCAGACTCTCCCCGCCACCCCCTCCCACCATACCACACACACACACACACACATTCTGGTTGTTTTCTAGACATTTCCTGAATCTTGTTTTCAAATTCCTTGATATTTCCCCCAACTGCTGTTATTCTGCTGCTCAGACCTTCTGGTGTGTGTGTGTGTGTGTGTGTGTGTGTGTGTGTGTGTGTGGTGTGTGTGTGTGTGTGTGTATCAATTACCATGTTCCTATTTCCTGAAACTTCTGATAGTAAATTTCTCATTTTTGCTCTCATAGTTTCTTGTGCCTTACTGACTCCTGTAGCTATCATTCTTTTGAGCTCATTAAACATCTTATGACTTTGGGAACATTAGATCCATTTTTGTAAGAGTTTACAGAGCTGATTGTTATTGACAAGAACCTTCTGTGTTAAACTTTTTTCATCATTGAGCTTGGAGGACTTCTACACAACTTCCCCCATTGTGTTTGCTGTGCTCCTAACTTGCTGAGGTAAATCTTTATTGCAAACAGCATGGAAGTCTTTATTTCTTTTTGTATTATAAGGTGTAGTGTGTGTGTGCCATAGCTGACCTTAAGGGAAGAATTGCCTTTTCAGAATTTGCCATTCATTTCTCATTTTTTCCATTGCTGGATGCCTAGTCAGAGTCTAAGTTTACTAATGCCCAATGCCCAGGGAAGTTAAGAAAGCATATTTTTATTTCCCACTCCATTAGCAGGGAGGAAAGTTATGGGAAAATAGAACAATATTTATTGCCAGAAATACAAAGACTATAAAACATGAGCCTATCCAGGTGGGTGCTACACATTTATGTCCACACAACTGATTACATGGCATCTTGCTTTGGAGACAAAAATTTAGTTAGGTTTTTTCCAGCTTATGGCAAGTTCCCTCAGAAGTATAAATGCCTAGTTTTAATGCATTCAAATACATTCTGGTGCGTAGTCTATCCTCCGCCACTTTAGCGGTTCTCAAGGCAAAGAAAGCAGGGGTCTCAAAAAGCAAACAGAGTTTTCAGTAAGTTTCTGAGTTTGGTGGTATGTTTGTTTACTGTTGTAATTATACTTTAATTAATGTTGTTTCCTTATACAGATATAAAAATAGAAGCATAGCATTTCCTAGCTGGAATGATAGACATTGATTTGAAGCATTATTTTAAAGAGCTATTTCCCAATACTTCTCTTCATTTTCTTCTTTTTTTTCTTTAACAAATGAGGACCATGTCCAGCCATTGCAAAAAGTGAAATACAAAGCACATTGCCCTAGTATTTGTTATAGAGACAGTTCCAACTAAATTATTAAATATTGCACACTCAACAGCATTGACATTCTGTGGGTGCTTATGATTTTCTCCAGCTCATCACAGAGCCCTTCTGCTCCAGTTGTGTGAAAGCACTTGAGACAATGTTAAGAGCTGTGTGGAACATCCAAGAACACTACAGTTTCCCTTGTATTTGAAATAAAAAGCCCTCAGCATTTTCAGTATAGACACAGGAAAACTGCTTATGGAGTCTTGCATTTAGGTTTAATGTGAAGGGTTGCAGCTGGAGGCCGCATGTTAGAACCAGTGTCATGATTTCTGTTCGTGACAGCTCCCCAAGAACCTTATCATATGTGCATTGTCATCCAAAAATTAAACCATTCTAAGGACAGCTGAGGTTTAACTCAGGAAATAATTATGGATGCCCAGGAAATAATTTCAGAGTTAATGAACTCCTATATTACAAATACATAGCATTGACCTCCTTCTTGTGTCTACACAAAAAAGGACATTGCTTTAACATAAAAATATGCAAAAGAGCACAAAGGAAAGAGAATGGCAACATTTCACTTAGAATACAAAACCCAAGATTATCAGAAGGCTAATTTTGCAAATCACTGTGCCTGGATCACTATCACTATCACTATCCTCCCGTTGATCATCTATTTGCTAGAGCAGGCACCAGTAATATCTCCATATGTCCTATCTCATGCTAGTAGAGCCCAAGGGAATCTGCTTGCTCCAGGAACATAAAGAGCCTCACACCATTCTATTAGGTCATGGGAATGAACTAATATAATTGTTACTGGTATTTGGCATATCAAATACAACACAGGCAGCTTGCCAGGCTTGCCGTGTGGGAGGCATACCCTTGTAGTCACCTCTAAATATAGCATTTATAGATGAACTGCACAGCCACAACTGGCCGTGTGAGACGGGCTGTGATAGGAAGTCGCTGGGTGGAGTTCTGATGAGAGGGATGTCTGGATGTGGGAAAATGGCGGTCCGATGGAGTGGGGGTCATCTGGCTTATTGTGTGGCTCTGCTGGGGTGGTGGCCCAGGGCTAGAACCCCCGCCATCCCTCCCAGGCGCCTCGTGAGCACTGGGCACAGGGAGAGCAAGTAGCAGCTCTGCCCCCATGTCTGTAAGTCTCTGGTTCAGCATACCTGGACCGGATTGAAAAAAAACTGCTGCAGGGTGGGTGTCGATGACCCGGGCTGTGATAGGCTGTCACTGGGTGGAGTTCTGATGAGAGGGAAGTCTGGACGTGGAAAATGGCAGCCCAATGGAGTGTGTGTGTGGGAAGTCATCTGGATTGTTGTGCTGCTCTGCTGGGGTGGCGGGTCAGAGCTAGAACCCGCCATCCCCTCCCGGACCGCATCTTGAGCGGCTGGACATAGGGAGAGCAGCAGCTCCGCCCCATGTCTTGTCCAAAGGCTGTTGAGCATACCTGGGCCAGATTGAACTTACACTTGGGGTGGGGTGTCGGTGATCCGGGCGTGAGAGGCTGATGGGGAACAGCCGCTGGTCCCCCCACAGTGTCAGGACAGAAGTTCTTCTACCTCCAAGGACGCCGGGGAGCAGATGAAAACTCACGAGTGCGGTGCAGTTCCAAATAAGCTTTTAATAGTACAAAAGCTCTTCCACAGCACTCCAATATAATGAACAAACTCTAGCTCTGGTCCTAACTTAGACCATACCAAAGAGCCTAAGTCTCCCACCAAAGAGAGAGGATCTCACCTGAGCTAGAGTCCTACCTAGAAGAAGGAGCAAAAGGCCAAAGAGCAAAAAGCCAAAAGACAAAAGCAAAAGGCCAAGGAGCCAAAAGCCACAGGAGCCAAAAAAGCCAAAAGCTAAAAGGCCCAAAGCCAAAGGGATAGTAGACAGATATCTGAGATGGAGACAGGTGCCTGAGTAGAAGTCAGAGGATTGTGACTGACCAAAGGTATAGTGCACCCATTAGCTCTGGAATGGATGCAATTCAAATAACCTAAGCTCCTTTTGAAACTTTGGAAATGACACCCCAATGGTAAACCTGAAAATGCTTAAAACTTTTATCCAACACTTGTTTCATTTTATTTCTATAACTCAAGATTGTTTACCTGATCTGATCTTTGTATGATCTTTTTCCTTTTTGACTTATGTTGTAATCATTTTCCTTCTAGTCGTGTTTTAGTAAACTTTTGCTTTAAAAAAATCTAGTTTACCTATTTCATGTTTGTTTGTCTGCTTCTCTGTTCTATAAAAATATTTCACTCTTAAAAGAACTCTCCATAATATTGAAGCTAAAGGCATCTTCAAAGGTGATATCATCTCATACCACAGAGACTGGCACACATCAAAAAGAACAAGAACAACCAATTCTGGTGTGGATGCATGGAGAAAGGGACTCTCATCTATTGTTGTGGGAATATCAACTAGTCCAGCCTTTTTGGAAAATAATTCCTCCAAAAACTGAAAATTGAGCTCCCATTTGAGCCAGCAATACCACTCCTGGGAATATACCTTGGGACTCAAAAACATACACCATCTGCACTTCTATGTTTATTGCAGCACTATTCACAATAACCAGTATTTGGGAAACAACCAAGTGCCCCTGGAATAGATGAATGATTCAAGAAACTATGGTACATCTACACAATGGAATACTACACAGCTGTTAGGAAGAATAAAGTTATGAAATTTGCTTATAAATGGATAGACATGTGCTGGGAAACTCTGCAGCACCCTGCACAAAATTTGGGAGCAGGGTCAGGGAACCCCTTATGCCCCAGGAGATCGGTGGCCAGCAGATGGAAGAGACGTAGGAATCCAGTGAAGTTTAAAAATGCTTTATTTGGGGCCCGGGCGATAGCCCAGCAGGTAGGGTATTTGCCTTGCACGTGGCCAGCCTGTGCCGGCCCAGGTTCAATCCCTGGCATCCCATATGGTCCCCCGAGCACCGCCAGGAGTAATTCCCTGAGTGCAGAGCCAGGAGAAACCCCTGAACATTGCCGGGTGTGACCAAAAAAAAAAAAAAAAAAAGCAAAATGCTTTACTTATCACAGGTTCAGGCATACAAATCAGCAATAGGAAAAACCCTGTGCTTAGGATTCTCAGCTAGGACCCCGGCCACATGTAGGCCAAGATGGCAGCCACCACATGTTAAGGCCCTGTGGGGGGAGACAAAGAGAAGGCGCCAGCAGAAAGGGGGAGAGTGACCCAAGAAGAGTGCAAGCCCCAAAAGAGAGAGCGGAGAAAGGGAAGCAGGTGAGTTTTATCCTCCTGCAAATCAGACCTCCCACTTTTATGGGAAGCCAGCAGGGTCAAATGCCTTCAGCTCATTTCTCCCAGGACCTCACCTAGGCCCTTTTAGGTGCTAATGTCATGAGCCAAGATCTGCCTAGGAAATGCCTTTACAGGGTAGAGAAAGGGGTTTCTAAGATGGCATGCCTCTGTATCAAAGACTATACTAATGCCAGTAAAATATTTCTCCAAGCCTTCACAAGAGTCTCGTCTTTACTTCATGGTAATTTTGTATTTTAGTTGCTTTTTTGAGTTATCAGGGAGCCATGCTTGCTTGTTTGAGGCAAACAGCATTTCTCTCTGGTCTAATTACTTAGAGATCCACATGGTCAGGCAAATATGCCGGTAAGATCTAGCTAGTCAGTCCCATGATGATTGTGGTAGCATGAGAGAATATTTATACCAGCCAGTACAAAATACATGGTCAGATTAACTGCCACAACCAAACTATCCCCCCTATCTACAAAGTGACCTGCAGGAGGCAATCCAGGGCAGATGCAGAGGCTCTGGGCAGCTGTAGTGCAACAGACATAGAGAGTATCATGCTGAGTAAAGTGAGCCAGAAGGAAAGGGACAGACATAGAATTATTGCACTCATTTGTGGGTTGTAAAAGCATAATTGTGAAGTCAATATCCAAGAACAGTACTAACAAGGACCAGGAGGTTTGGTCCACAGTTGGAAGCCTGCTTCAACCTCTTGGGGGAAAAAGTCATTTTGGGATAGGGAAGGGACCACTATGACAAAGATAGTGGTAAATGATCAATGTATAAAAACTGAGTGCAGAATATGTAAGGGAACAAATATTGTAACTTCTCAGTATCTGTATTACAATCCATTAATGCCCAAGTGGGAGGGAAGGGAGGGATGGAGAGAGGGAGGGAGGGAGGGAGAGAGAGAGAGAGAGAGAGAGAGAGAGAGAGAGGGGAGGGAGGGAGAGAGGGAGAAAGAGAAAGAGAGAAAGGGGGAGAAGTAAAGGGCTTGCCATAGAGACAGGATGGGGATGGGGGGTTGGGGGGTGGCTGGAGGGTAAAGGGGCACATTGGGGGATGTTACAAGGAAATATATTTTTATTTATGAAAAGCTCTTTTCCCTCCTTGAAAAGAACTTGCATTCTGTTTTCTCCATTGATAGTTGTTGAAAACTCTTCTTTTTGCTTCTTTATTCTCTTTTTCTGCCCTTTCATGTCATTTCTCCCATTGTCAGTTCATTAATTTCTTTCTCAGCTATCTTTACTTGGTTCTTCTGTAAATGAAGTGATAGGTTCATCTGAATAATTATCCAATATTCCTTGCATTCACATTTCCTAATTTTTTACCTGTATTCTCTATTTCACAAATCCCTGTTTTGTTCCTTGGTTGTGATAGCTCTATTTATAAGTGTTAAGACATGGTGGATATTTATTTAAATTGATAAATATACAAACAAACAAATTGTTTGTTTGTATTGATCATTTTGTGGTTTGCATCCTTTGTTGAGTTTGTTCCCTCTCTTTCATCTGACCAGTGGTCTTTCAGGCTGGCACTCTCTGTACCACAAGGGCATTTGCAGCAAGGACACGGGCTTTTCTTTTTTCACTTGAGTTTTCGTTATATTCTTTCTGTCCCAAAAGCTGGTGTGTCATTTCCTGCCAGGTTGGGGTGGGTAGAGAACCCAGAGCTTGACTTTGCATGCTATGATAACATTCCTGAGAAGTGTTCTGGCAGCTGCTCTGAGAGGGACTGTCTGTTCCTGCAGCTTGAGGAGTAGCCTCCCTATTGGTTCATGTGGACTAACAGATCTCTCATGAAAAGTGGCAACACCAGGATATGTATACCCACATACAAGTACACAGATATGTTTGTTTGTATATAAGGAAATTCAGTTTTTTCACAAAGTAGTATTTTGTTTTGAAACTCATTCTACTTGTGTTTTTGGAACACATGTTTTTCTTTCTTTTCTTTCTTTCTTTCTTTCTTTCTTTCTTTCTTTCTTTCTTTCTTTCTTTCTTTCTTTCTTTCTTTCTTTCTTTCTTTCTTTTTCTTTCTTTCTTTCTTTCTTTCTTTTTCTTTCTTTCCTTTCTTCCTTCCTTCCTTCCTTTCTTTCTTCTTCCTTCCTTCTTTCTTTCTTTCTTTCACTTTTTCACTTTCTCTCTCTCTTTCTTTCTTTCTTTTCTTTCTTTCTTTCTTTCTTTCTTTCTTTCTTTTCTTTCTTTCTTTTCTTTCTTTCTTTCTTTCTTTCTTTCTTTCTTTCCTTCCTTCCTTCCTTCCTTCTTCTTTCTTTCTTTCACTTTTTCACTTTCTCTCTCTCTTTCTCTCTTTTTCTTTCTTTCTTTCTTTCTTTCTTTCTTTCTTTCCTTCCTTTTTCTTTCTTTCTTTCTTTCTTTCTTTCCTTTTTCTCTTTCTTTCTTTCTTTCTTTTCTTTCTTTCTTTCTTTCTTTCTTTCTTTCTTTCTTTCTTTTCTTTCTTTCTTTCTTTCTTTCTTTCTTTCTTTCTTTCTTTCTTTCTTTCTTTTCTTTCTTTCTTTCTTTCTGTCTCTCTCCTTCCTTCCTTCCTTCCTTCCTTCCTTTGCTTCCTTCCTTCCTTCCTTCCTTCCTTCCTTCCTCTGTTTTGTTCCCTCCTTCCCCTCCCTACCTTCTGTCTCCTCCCTCCCTTCTTTCCTCCCTTCTCTATTTTTCCTTCTGTTTTTTCTTTCCATTTCTCCATTCCTTCCTCTGCAGATCACTCCTGGTGGTTCTCTAGGGAATATATGTAATGCCAGGAAACATATTTTATACCTTGATTACAACAGAAAGAACAATTTTTTTCTGTACTGAATCAGTGTCTATCCAAGATCTAATTCTCAAACCAGCTGGAGCTTGCAACTGAAAGATCCCCTTCTGGTGTCTACAGTGACATATTTCGAATAAATTATCCCATGGTATCCCATTGAATTTTATTGAGAAAAATTATAAAATGTTCTCTGTGCAGTTTGTTTCCTTAACTTATACAGGTTATTAAGAAAACAAGGCATTACATTTTGATGGGCATATTTTAACACCAGGAATATTGTGCAGGTTTCCTAAAAAGTGGACTTGTTTACATCCTGCTTGATTTGTGAATCTCGTAACTAATTACTCTTTTGTTCTCACACCGGCTTCTACAAAGTTCTGCACCAAATCTCTGCTTCAGTTTTTATCAAGTAGTCAGAATTCTGCAGCAAGTATTTTTTTTAAATTCTTCACCCCCTAGCTTCATCTTAGTTTCTCTATAATATTTCCCTTTATCTCTATTTCCTCACTTATTTGTTTTTATTTCGTATATTTTTGTAGTTGCCTAAAATCCTTTTTAAAACAAAGCAAGATATAAATAACTCAAATTGTAAATATGCAAAGCAAACAGTGCCAGGAAATGGTGACATTTCCATTTATGACCTAAATATTACTAGTTTTCCACTAGCCGTGATACCCGTAATACTTTCATTTCCCTTCATAACCCCAGGGAAGACATTTTTTCCTTAATATACAACTGAGTTTATAAAGCATGCACAGCTGCTTTGAAGGGAAGATTAGTCAGGGAAAGGCAAAAAGAAAAGTTCATTATAATTTTCAATGGGTCCCAGATGAGGAGATTCCTAGGAAAATAGCGCATAGAAAAATCTCTGTTTACCACATGTTTAATAAACAGTGTGGAAGTTTAAGTTGTCACTTGTATTTACCATTAGTGAGATCCCAAACTAGATCATCATATATTTAGATTTATTATATTCATTCTTCCTGTTTTTCCTATTGAACCTGACTGACATGCAAAAACAGAAAATTGCCACATGAGTGAAAAGGAACTTGGCTGTTGTTTTATCGTTTGAACTCCAATGGAGTTTTCTTTCTCTCCAAGGGAGAGAGAAAAAAGTAAAATATTCCCCTACATTTTATTCATTTCTCTATATTTCTAGGCAAAGTATGTCATGGTAAAGCTGTTTTTGTTACAGACACTAGAGGAACTTCTCTCGATAATGAATCAAGAGAAGAGCGTATTCCCAAAGCATCCAGTGTATAGGACATCTGCCGCATGCAGGGGAGGAGGCCACAGGCCTCTCCAGGCAACATGTAGAAAACAGGGATATAAAGTCACTAAAGAGCCTCATTCCAGGGGTTCTTTTTATTGCCGGAATCCACCCGTACAAAAGGGGGACACTATGATGGACCCGTGCAGAGACTCATACTTACTACCTTATTTTATGAGACATGTAACTTCCTTAACTCAGAACTGGGAACAGGGGTGGAGAAATGCTCCTCAAAGTAAGAAAGCGGGTATCTCAGGCAGATGCAGGGCAAAGAAGCACATTTTCTGCCAAATTAATTTACATAGTTTTTCCAAACGGCCCCCTGCCATTCTGTTGCCAGGGTTGTTGCCAAGAGGGAGAGCTCAGAGTCCTTGATGGTCCTGTGTTCGTTTTTGTACATGACCTTTGTTCTAGAGGTGAAACCTCTACTCCAGGGGCCTAGTTTCTCCTCTTCTCCAGATACCCTCCAATCACCTGGCCTAGAATTCTGCATCACAGTGCTTTTCAGCTCCAAGGTGCATCTTTTTTGTCAAAGACAAAAAAGACACCTTTGGGTTGGGTTTAGATTCCAGACAAAGTTACAAGCTTTGAGTGGGTTTTTAGGTTCCAGATAAAGTGGTGCCCAATGTCTATTGTCAGAGCTTTCCTATTTTTCTGCCTGCAGCTTCCCCAACCCTCTCGAGATCTCACCCCCTTAAATTTTTTAACAGTATGTGGATGAAAATTCATCTTGCTCAGACTCTGCCCATATACAGGCTCTTTGATGGAACAAAGCAACAAGGCACCTGATTCCTTATGTTTTAAATTTCTCCCTCTCTCCTTCCTCTTCTCTCCCCCTCTCTCTCTCTCTCTCTCTCTCTCTCTCTTTCTCCTTTTCTCTTTCTCTCCTCTGTTTCTCTGACTTTCTCTGTTTTTGTATCTGTCTCTGTTTCTTTCTCTCTCTCTCACACACACAGACACATAGAAGCACACACACACATACATGCACACACTCTTGCCTTTTACCAACAGGTCAATCATCTCTTTTTTGACCACCATTAGGCTGTGTGCCATAGATACAGCAAATACATGTATCACTGCATTTCATAACCCATCACACTGTCTCCATCACTGATGATCTGGTACTGAAAGAATCTGGAGAACAGAGCATGAAGAGGCGCCACACAGATAACACACATAATCTACGCTCATGGGGTAGATTGTTCCCAGGGAAATCAAGGAGCCTTCCAACTATTTTGTGCATATAGTTAGGGAAACTCTGGTAATGTACTTGGGGAAATTATAGAATTTAAGGAGAAATTGCCCAGTCCTGAAAGTAGCCCAAAAGGCATGAAGACCACATCCCATTGAGATGCAGAACAGAGTTCTTTGGAGATGGAGAACTGAGGCTCCTCCCGGAGAAGGGTGGACGCCTCAGAAAAGGAGAAGCAGAACATGAAAAAGGACCATCAAGAATCCACAGCTCTCTCTGACAATTAACTTTTGCCCAGATTAACATTTATGTATGCAGAGGGATCTGGAGAGAGGCCAACTCAGTACTGGAAGAATTATAATATGACCTTCTCCCAGAAGACATTCTGGACATTTTCCACCCTGGTGAAGCCTTCATTCTCTCTTGAACACATATTTCTCTCCTCTCCTCTACATTTTCTGCTCTGGAGAAGCCCATGTTCTCTCTTGAACCCGTATGCCTCTCTCCCTCTCCCCTCAGGTTTCTCTTTCTCTAAATTTCTTTCAATAAAAGCTATTTTGCCTCACTCTTTTGCTTCCTCCTGAAATTCTTTTTCTGCGAGGGAAGGTGATGACTCTGGAACTCCAGTGCCAACGAAAAGAAATTCTGCACTCCAGTCTGAGTCCATAGCTCCCTGGAAATCAGATGGCACAGTTGTCTTCATGCCCCACAGAGCAAGCGGACTTCAGCACAGCTTGGCTGCTGCCATGTTGGGGCTGGCAGGATATGAGCATCCATGTGGTGTAGGAGCTTGGGGCAGACTTTACCAGTTATAATCCATGCCAGTCTTTTCCCTCGGTCACTACAGTACACAGGGTTACCAGGGCCTCCTCTGTGGTGCTCCAAGGACTGTCTGGTTCTAGGGATAAAATGGGTTGGCTTTTGCCTTAACCCCTGTACTATGCCTCATCCATCTCTACCTTTATAAAGGTCTTAAAGGTTTTCATTATACAGATCTCTCACTGCCTTTGTTAAATTGATTCTTGTGTATTTAATTATTTTATATACCACTGTAAGTGAGATTGCTTTCTTAATTTCTTCTCATTATTACATATAATTATGCAACCAATTCTTATGTATTTTATCATCTTCCACTTTACTGTTCTTATTGCTTCTAATAGCGTTTTTAATGGCATTTTAAAGATTATATATAATCATAACATCTGCAAAATGATAGTCTCATTTCTTTTCTGATAGGAATTTCTTTTTATTACTGTTTAATTGCTCTGACTTGATCTCTGATACTAAGATGAGTAGATGTGGAGTAAAAAAAAAATAGTGAACATGAGTAACCGTGGCCACTGTCAGGTATGGCCCCAAAGCCAAAACAAACAAGAAAGTCCAAATCACAGAAACTTAGCGGACAACCTAGTCTTATTCCTAATTGTATTTGATTTTGATTTTTGTTGTTTTGGAGTCATTTACAGTGGAACTCCTGCAGGCTATCTCCAGTGTGGTGGTGCTGAGGTGCTAGGCCCCCTGCAGGCCTGTTAGCTCAATAAACTCATTCTCTGACCTGCTTCTGATTTTATCTCCTTTTTTTTTGTCTAGATTAATTTATTTAATCTAAATATATTTTTTAATTGAATCGCCATGAGATAGACTGCTGCAGACCTGATCGTTATTGGGCTTCAGTCATACAGTGTTCCAATATTCATCCCTCCACCAGTGTGTATTTCCCACCACAAATGTCTCAAGTTTCTCTCCCTCTACCACCCACCCCCGGCCTGCCTCTGTGGCAGGCACTTTTCTTCTATCTCTCTCTCTCCTTTTGTGCATTATGGTTTGCAATACAGTTACTAAGAGAGCATCATGTTTGTTCAGGACAGACCTCACCAAAATATTAATCTGCTGAAAATTCAGATATGCTGGTTTCATAACTGAAATCTCCCGTTTCTCGGAGTTACCTCCCCTCACCTCCCTGTACTTCCAGAAACCACAGCAGTCACATCCACACCCCAAAGCTGACACCCAGATAAAAATGATTTTATACTTTTATTAAGCTTTTGTTTTTGTGCTCAGGGCTGCTCTTTGACTCTGCTCTAGACTACTCCTGGCTCTGCTCAGCAACTACATTTAGTGGAGCTTGGGTAACGGGATTGAGCCCAGGTCAGTGACATCAAGGCAAATACCCTAACTATTATACTATATCTCCAGCACTCCACTTCTGGTTTTAAAGAAAACTTTTAGTCTTTCTCTATTGAATATGATGCTACCTATAGGTTTATGACTATTGTGCTGAAATAGGTTCGTTCTATCACCATTTTATTGAGCTTTAAAAAATATAATGGTTTTAAGTCTTTCAGATGTTTTCTTTGAGTCTATTGATATTATGACTTTTCTCTTGTTCATAAAATACGTTAATATGGAAGAGACTGGCAACAGAAGAAGAGAAACACTAATTTCTGGTTAGAAACTCTTTTTTTTAAGTATTTTATTATAACACCGTGAGATATACAATTACAAAGATGTTCATATTTGGGTTTTGGTCATACAGTGTTCCAGCACCCATCCCTCCACCAGTGCCCATCTCCCGCCACCAACATTCCCGGTTCCCTCCCCCTCCCCCAGCTGCCTCCATGGCAGGTTCTTTATTTTTTTCCCTTTCTCTCTATCTCTTTCTCTTTTCCTTCCCTTCCAGACTATGGATTACAGAACATACATTAAAGGGTTGTCATGTGTATCTTTTTGCCTCTATTTAATGCTCAGTTCTAGGTTGGTATTTATACTTTTGACAATTGTTAGCACACTATTCCTTTTTCTGTCTTACCTAGCCTCTGACTCCCACACATTTGTGATAATTTCCACCTTTGACAAGACCTCCTGATACATGTTTCACTTGACCTTGGATATTGGTATCATAATATGTACATATATATTTATGTTATGCAGATAAATGCAGTCATTCTGTATCTGTCTCTCTCCTTCTGGCTAATTTAGCTCAACATAATCTTCTCCATGTCCATCCATTTATAGGCAAATTTTATAACTTCATTTTTCCTAACAGCTGCATAGTATTCCATTGTGAAGATGTACCAAAGCTTTTTTATCCAGTCATTGATTTTCGGGCACTCTGGTTGCTTCCAGATTCTGGCTATTGTGAATAATTCTGCTATGAACATAAAAGTAGGGATGGTGTTTCTGCTGTATAATTTTTGGCTTCCCAGAGTAGATTCCCAGGAGTGGTATGGCTGGGTCAAATGGGAGTTCAATTTCTAGTCTTTGGAGGAATGTCCTTATTGTTTTCCAGAAAGGCTGTACCAGCTGGCATTCCCACCAACAATGGATGAGTGTCCCCTTTCCCCACATCCACACCAGCGCTTGTTGTTGTTGCTCTTTTGGATATGTGCCAGTCTCTGTGGTGTAAAATGATATCTCATTGTTGTTTTGATTTGCATCTCTCTGATGATTAGAGATGATGAGCATTTTTTCATATATTTTTTTGCCATTCGAATTTCTTCCTTGTTGAAGTTTCTGTTCATTTATTCTCCCCATTTTTTGATGGGGTTGTTTGTTTTCTTCTTGTAAAGTTCTACCAGTGCCTGATATAGCCTGGATATTATCTGGTTGGAAAATCTTGATCGTTTTAAATAATATTTCTCTCTTCTCTGTTCTAGTAGGACACTGAAAAATTGTGTGCCCCACACAACAGAGACAAAAGAGAACTGAAGGCACATTAGGAAAGGGGACATCAGATGGGCTCAGGAGAAGTGTTAAGTTGACATTCAAAATGAGAAAGCAATCTTATTTCATAGCTACCTGCAAACTGCTGCAACTTATCAGACGGCAGAAAGACTAGGCCCGATTTTTGGTCTTTGAAATACAGAAGCAAAACTAGAAGTCAAAGAAAGAAGTTTTTATATTTTTTGGAGTTTAGTTACAATTAGATAGCATGAATCAGAAAATGGTCCTTGCCTGCTGAGGCATAAGAAGGTGCTAACGTGAGCTGTCCTCCTGTAGCTCTGGACATGGGACTAAAGTAGCTGCACATACTAGAAAGGAAGATGGTGACAAAACTGTAACTTCTGAGAGTGAAGTTTCAGGCAGCTTGGCAGGACAGTCTTCCACTGGTGACAGAGAACCAGAGGAAAAGAGGAACGAGAAAGGCAGGAAATTTTTTCAGAATAAAAGTGGAGGCATAACTATAGGAGCCATGGTAATGTATGGACTTAAGAGAAAAAATTCTGTAGAGTGTGTGCCCAAAATAAGAAAGAAAAAAAGAGAGAGACAGACTTGAGGGTCTGAGGCCTTAGAAGAATGACAAGAGTAGCCTGATCCACTGCACAGTAGTATCTCAGGCCAGTTCATATTTCCTAAGTTTTCTTGCCACTGAACATGAAGTCTTAGCCCTGAATGTCAGTCCTCAATGCTTATGTGTAAACACCCGCCTCCTGTGCATGGAGTCTGATGCTAAGTGTTCTGCACAGCTTTTTATGATAATAAAAACAGCATTTTTTGGATAACAGCATTTTATGATAATAAAATGTCAGCATTATTTTAGTATGGCAAAATAATAGTCCCAAAATATTCTGTGTCCTAGTTCTCTTCTAAACATTAATCACAAGAAAATGAGCACTTATAATCATCTTTAATTTAGGCAGGAATCCACAAATGACAGCTTGTTATTTGCAGGTCAGAATCAAGACAGCATGTGCTATTTAACAATCTGGAGGCTGGAAAATTAAAATGATGGAAGAGAGAGAGGTATATTAGATACGAATCAAATTGGTTATTTGTTGCCTTGTTAGGTATGTGCAAGGAGTACTTAATATCTTAATAATAAAGGCATTTATTAAGATAAGAAAGGCAACCCACACCTATTTTTTATGGAATAAATAGGAATTTGGAGATGGTTAAGTACAACTGTGTGAGTTCTTTATGGTGAGTGGTGGTGGCTTCACCCAGCTGTGCTCAGAGCTTACTCCAGGGTCTGTACTCAGAGATCACTCCTGCTGATACTCATCCATATGGGATGTCAGGGATCAAACCTACATCGACTGCATGCCAGACAAGTTCCCTACCTGGTGTACTGTGTCCCTGGCCCCTTATGACTTCTTGCCTAAGACTTCTAAGATTGTTATTGTTTAGGGCTGTGTAATTGGATAACATGTTCTTGTATCATAACTCATATCATCCTAACAAGAACAGTCTTCTGTCCTTACCCTCCTTGCTGCAGACCCTCTTTATAATAGAGGAGAGGGGACTAAGGACAGGAGAAGTGAATGTCTGGGCCAGAGTCACAGTCACAGAGTCAAGTGGCTAAATCAGTTCAACACAGGTGTGACCTCCAACCCGTAAACATGTGCCTTTGTATGGAGCCTCCTTTCTACAAAGGACTCTGGCAGTAACACGCCGCATGATCCCAGGCCTCTCAATTAAGTTCTCTGAGTCGTTCTTTCCTCTTCATAAAAATCTGTCCTGTAACTATATGAATTCTGGGTCTTCTTTTTTTTTTCAACATGCCATCATGCCTCTATTAAAAGCATATCATAAAGCCAGCAATAAAACTACTAGCTATACTGCTAAGTGTTTAACACACACAATTTTTTCTCCTCCTGGGAAATGTAAACAGTACTTGAAGGATCAATAAACAAGTAATTAATTCACTCTGCTCTGAAAGCTAACCTGTGCCAGAATGATACCTTGATTAGCATGGAAGATGGAAAATAATAAAAATAAGATGACTGCCTTCACGGGGCTCATACATGACTGGCAAAACAAGCAAGAAGCAATTTCAGAACCACACATCATGCAGGCAAGCAGCTGGGGATGAAAAATGAGACATGTCGTGGTGACCAGAAAGTCAGGAGACGTTCCTGCAGACCACAGTGGTGAAATACTCCCCAAAGAATGAGAGATTACCCAGCGAAAATACAAGGAAGGGAAATATGTTTTATGTAGTCACAGGTATTTTAAAAAAAAATCCTGAAAGCTAATTTGCATACATGACTATTACACTTCCCACATGTCCCCAATTTTTTGCTATTTAAAACCACAGGAACCAAGATGGCAAAATCACCCCTAAGCACAGCTGACTCAACAATCGCACAGAAGGGTATTCATGCATGGTCAGCAGGATTGCCCCAGCTGTGTCTGATCTTTTAAGTCTAATGCCTGTGCGCTCGGCACCCCTCAGCACTGCCGACTGCATGAATAGCTTTCCCTTAAAAACCCAGTTGACCAGGCTGGGAGAGGTGGGAAGGAATGTGGGGATATTTGGTTGTGGGAAAGGGGCACTAGTGAAGGAATGGGAGCTGGAGCACTGTATGACTAAAGCCCGATTAGGAGCATCTTTGTAATTTATATCTCATATTGGCATAATAAAAATGAATGAATGAATGAATGAATGAAATCCAGTTGGGCAGAGGGGATCCTGTTGCACAAATGTGCCGAAGGACAACTGATAGACACCATTCTGAGTCACTCAGGAGGAAATAAAGGACTTTAAAGTTGCTGAGCCAACTGTCAACCTGCTCAAAGGCCTTTTGGGATGACCTCCCTGAATAGGCACCAGAGTCTCACTGAACCATTGCTAAGAAAAACCTTTCCTGCCAAAGGGTAGTTAGAAGAGAATCCCTCCCCTCTGAGGTTGAAGAGGGCAAAGCCATCTTGCCCACAGAGCTGAGTGTGTACAATCACGTTCATTTTGTATAAGCAAAGGTGCAATTTTACTGTGGCTTGGCACTAGCCAGAAATTTATGGATACATATATTTTAACAAGGTGTTACCATCCTGCCATATTTAAACCGAAAAGAGAAAACAAACTTAAGCTTTCATTACTGATTTTTACATCCCAAGAAAGGAAGATCATTGATTCGCTTCTTAGCTGCATGTCCGGTGCAGTGAAAAAGAGCAAACAGTCTTAAGCATGTGGATTTTATATTTAGCAGGTTCCCTTCACCCCAGTCTTGGCTAGCTTTAAAAAAGTGCTGGTGCTCAGTATCCACAAAAATGGAGAAAAAAAAAGAAAAACAAAACCAGTACTTCAGAGATCGTGACTCCCACTGAGAGCCCCCAGGCCCCCATAGAGCATGCTTATTTTTTCAGGACTCCTGGGAATATACTGCCTGGGGTTGGGGTACCTGAGTTCTCATAGCTGCACCTCCTTTTCTTCTCATCCCACGCAGAATGTGTGTTCCTCTCTTCTGCACACACAGCCCAGCACTTCCCGACTTCCTGGGGAAAACTGTGGTGACCAGAAGTCTGCCTAGATGATTGGAACAGAAAAATATAGAGTCCCCACTATCAAAAACCCAAATCCCTAAGAACTCACACTTGAGCTTTTTTTTAACATGTCACCAAAAATATTAAATGCTTTATTTAAAGCCAGTGATTGCATTCTGTGGTGTGTGTGTGTGTGTGTGTGTGTGTACTTGGTTCTGATAGTTAATGCATCATTCCCATGACCCCAAGCTACCGACTGAAACCTAGTGGTTTCAAATTGCAAACATTAGGTGCAACTTGAATGGACAAGATGGGTCACTGATTCTTCAGGTCCAGCCACCTGTTTCCTCTGCAACCGCACCAGTTCCCAGCTCCAAAGATGTGCACCAGCTGTGGATGCATCTTCTAGGCTTTGCCAAAACTTCTCCCCAGAATGTATATCTAGCAGACTATACTTAGAAGTCAAGTGCTGAGGGGCCGCAAGATAGGGATAGCTCCATGGCAGAGAGCCTAGGCACCTTGTAAGTTTGAGCCCTCAAGTTCAATCTGTAGTGTCATAGCTGATGCCAGAGTTTAGCCCCCTGTTGCACTGCTGCCTGGGATCTATAGCAGATGACTCTGGTCTCCAGAAGATTACAGTCAAGGTGTGTATAGCCTCGGACAAACACACCTGCAAGTGCGCAAGCTCTGGATACTAAAGGACTGTAGTCACAATGGGAAAAGTCACAAAAAAGGAAAAAGCATCACAAAAATGGAAGGGAAGGAGAATTAATTGGGAAAAATAAAAATAGGGTTAGAGAGGCAATACTGCAGGTAGGGCATTTACCTTGCACGTGGTTGGCCCTGATTTGATCCCTGGCACCCCATATGGTTCACCTACATTGCCAGGAATGATCCCTAAGCTTAGGGCCAGAAGGGAAGCCCTGAACACTTTCAAGTGTCAACCTACACCAACCTCCCCAAAACAAAACATAAAACATTAAAATAAGGCTAGCTTTGAAAAAGTGCCAATGTTTTTAAGCAAGATAGCTCAAAGGGCTTAATACATGCTTTGCACATAGGAGTCCTGGGTTTAGTTCCTAGCACCACATAATCTTCTAAGCACTGCTGGAAATTATTCCTGAGCCCAGAGAAGGGAGTGGACACCACTGGTGTATCCCCCAAATCAAAATAATTAAGCAAATATCTTAGTAGTGACTAGTGATGGAATAAGTCATTGGCTTCTAGTACCAGATGCTCACAGGAATGTCTCTAAAGATTTAACTATCCACCACATAAAACTGTTCATATACGTAATGGTTTGCCCTTTCTTAGGGTTCCAGAGTTTTTCTTGCCTACTTTGGGTGGGTTCATTTTTCCAGCCTCCAACTACTATATATATATTGAATACAGATAATTGTTTATAGCCTTTTTGTTTCATTTGTATAGTGCCTGGGTCAGCCACAGTAGATATTTTTGTGTGGGGAGGTATATCAGGTGGTGTTCAGGCTTACTTCTGGCTCTACACTCAGGAATTAATCCTGGTGGGTGCTGGGGACCATATGGGGTGCTGGAGATCAAACCAGGGTGTCTGTGTGTGCAAGGCAAATACCCTTCCCATTATACTAGCACTCCGGCCTCTAATTTTTTTTAGAGAAATGGTATTCCCCTAATTTATAAAGAAATTACTCTGGCACCTAATTTTATTTTTTTAGAGAAAGAATGTCCCCTAATTTCTAAAGAAATATGAGAAAATAAATAATCCCCCCTTGAAAATAGCACAGTAACATTCTTTATTATACTGTTTGGATCACACTCGGCAATGCTCAGGGATTACTCCTGGCTCTGCACTCAGCATTTACTCCTGGCAGGGGTTGGGGAGACCATATGGGATGCCAGGGATTGATCCCAGGTCGGCTGCGTGCAAATCAAACACCCTACCCGCTGTGCTATCGCTCCAGCCATAGCATGGTAGCTTTGTTCAGTTTTATTTTTTTTAAGTAATTATATTTTTTTCTTTCTTAGTGAACAACATTAGCAAAGCAGGTGAAGAAAGACCTAAGGTGGTGAAAAGATTAACCCTCAGAAGTAGCTCCACCTACACTTGTTCAGTAAACTTCTATTGTGTGTCAGCTCCATGCAGTGTTTTGAGTGAATGAACTGTCACATGTCACAGAGACACAGACTGGGGGGGGTGGGGGTTATAATAAAAGTAATAGAACATTTATTTAAAAGCATATGTATGTGCTCAGAACTTTCATGAGAAGCAGATATGTATATGCTCAAAACTTGCAAGAGATGCTCTGGAGCAAATAACTAAGTGTGATGTCTAGCGGAAGTAAGGAGCCTTGCAGCACTGATGCTCTGTGAAAGCTAGTCACCGACAGACATCTGTCTGATATTTCCAGCAAAGCGGAGACTCTGAGGAGGACAAGGACAGATGCACAAGAAACCAGGGGGGCTGCCAACTAGACGTAAGGAGCAGACGTTTTTTTTCTTCCTTTACATCAGTCCTTTATCCCAATGATCTGTGGCCTTGGCCCAGAGAAACGTGGGAAGATCATTCATACCTTAATACTCCATGATGTGACAGGCTCAGCAGAAAAGTTTTTTTCTTTTTTCTTTTTTCTTTTTTTTTTTCTTTCTGGTGTTGATTTCCTCTTAAGCAGAGGCTCCTTTTTAAGTGGAAGGCTTAAAAGCTGTGTGGTGGCGATACTAGAGAAAACATCCGCCAAGCCCTCAGGCCCTGTTGGGAAATTGTAAATAATGGTTCATCTGCAACTCATTTGCTGCCCCTTCAAAGAGTGGGCAAATGACACACTTTTGACTAATGGCTAGTTTGTTTTGTTTTGTTCCATTTTAGGATCTTACTTATTGGTACCAGAGTCACCAAAAACACAAGCCATAGGCAGGAACTTGAAGGTGTTACTTGATGAACCACAGGCATTGTCACTGAGATAAGAACCAAAAGTCCATCTGAAAAACTTTAGGGAAACAGTTATGAACGTGACAAGTGGATGTTTTCCCAGAAGATTACAATGTTTATTGAAGAATGTATGTAGTTCTTTTTTTTTCCCTTTTCTTTCTTTCTCTTTTCTTTTTCTTTTTCTTTATATCCCTTCCTTCCTTCCTTCCTTCCTTCCTTCCTTCCTTCCTTCCTTCCTTCCTTCCTTCCTTCCTTCCTTCCTTCCTTCCCTTTTCCTTCCTTCCTTCCTTCCTTCCTTCCTTCCTTCCTTCCTTCCTTCCTTCCTTCCTTCCTTCCTTCCTTCCTTCCTTCCTTCCTTCCTTCCTTCCTTCCTTCCTTCCTTCCTTCCTTCCTTCCTTCCTTCCTTCCTTCCTTCCTTCCCTTCCTTCCTTCCTTCCTTCCTTCTTTCTTTCTTTCTTTCTTTTCGTCACACCAGGTGACATTCAGGGGTTACTTCTGGCTCTGCATTCAGAATTATTCCTGGCTGTGCTTGGAGGGACGACATGGGGTGCTGAGGATCGAACCAGGGTCAGCCTTGCTGCCGACTGTACTATCAGTGTGAGTAGTTCTGAGACGAACTTCTGGGTGATCAAAGCTCCTTCTCTTTCAGCAACAACTGATGAACACCTTCAGTAGTGAACATCATCAGGGCCACCTCTTTGGTACCACAAATGAAGGAAGAAAAGGGATATGTTAGGCCATAGTTTGATGCACACTCTCCAGAAACAGAAAATTTACTAGCTCAGCCCTTAAGGAACACTGAGGATCCCTTAAGCTAGAGACTCAAAGGGCCCCTTCTTGGCCCCAACACACTGTTTTTATACATTCATGCACTCAACCTTTAGGATGAATATTTGTATTCCTTATCTTTAAGCAAAGCAGAGGTACAGAAGCAGACAAAGCAGTTAGTATCTACTAATTTTTTTTTAGCTTCTACTAAATTTTTAAGACAGGATTAAAGTATACATCCTGACAAATGGCCACATTCTGAGGGCTTAAGCCTTGACCAGGCCTCTACCCCATCCTGGGCAGGCCCAGTTAGGCTGTCTTTACATCCTGACCATAAAAAAGGATGGCCTACTCTGGGTTAAGTCTTATTCTTGTGAGAAAACTATGTTTGCTGGACATTACTGTCTCACATGTGTAGAGAAGTTTTCTCTAATGGTTAACTTAATATCTTTTATTATTTTACTATTATTATTATTATTATACCATCATTAGATACATATAATTATAAATATGTTCATAATTGGGTCTCGGTCATACAGTGTTCCAGCACCCATCCCTCCACCAGTGCCCCAGTTCCACCACCAATCCCCCCACATTCCTTCCCATCCACCCCTTAACATCTTTCTTAAATTCTTGTTCTGTTGTTGTTTCTGCTCCTGTGCTGACAGGGACCACTCACCTGTGGTCAAGGTTCTCAGGGACACGGGATGCATGCTTTTTTCTGTGGTCCTATGTGTTTGGCTGTGGCATCTCAGAGTCACATGACTATTGTGGCTGCAGGGAGCCTTCACTGGAGAGTTGCTTGGATCATGCTTAGTGTGCTCAACACCTGTGGCATGGTGCTAGGGATTAAATGTGGTCTCAGTGGTCTGCACGGAGCTATTATTCCAGTGCTTCTCTTTGACTTATACTGGTCGTCTCCCCAAAATGTCTGCAGAGAAGTGAGTGGTGGAAGTAGATGAGTCCATGAGGAGTTAGCCCTGCACAATTCTCGATGGTGGTTCAGATAACAAAAGTTCCCCAAAGCCAAGCAGCGTGACACTGTGGGCAGGGTGTGTGCCCCAGTGGACAGGATCAGGAGATGCCCCTCTGAGTTTGAGAAGCTGAGGTCAGGACTATGCTCTTTTTATTTTGGTTGAAGCTCTCAACTGCTATTCTCAGTCTCATCTGTGACTGTGAGGTGGGTGCATCTTCGTTCCTTGAACAGCAAGCCACACCCCATGGTGTTCCCCACTTGTCCTTGCCCATGAAGTAAGAAAGAGTTGACACGTAGAATTGAAGCCAGCCTATGAGTGCATACGAAAAGGACATAGACTTTAGGGAGATGTCTAGAATCCAAGAGAGCCCCTGACATTTGCAGGCTCTGGGACTTCAAGCCCCAGTTAAGCCAGACCTGTTGCAACACGAGACAGGGACAGGACTGAGGAGCATGGCTCACTGTGGCAGGAGCCGAGACGCTCATGCAGACCCCCCACCCCACCCCCACACACACACACCCAGCACCGTGCAGAGCAGGCCAGCAGCCAGGCCACCCAGAAAACTTCAGCTGTTCCAGTTGTGCATGTGGTTTGCTTAAGCAGAGATAATTGCACAGTCTTGGGGGAGAGGAAGGCTGAAGTTGGATTGAGGTGGGGAGAGGGGACCCCTGTCTGGGCACTATCAAGAGTATAAAAGACTCTGGAAATGCAGTTGTCAATTGGGAGAACTATGGCTTAAAACATGAATAGTAGCATTATGATAAAATATAATGCCTTGATTAAAAAATGTAAAAAAAATGTAAATAGTGGGCCTGAAGCAATAGTACAGCAAGTAGGGCATTTGACTTGCATGGGGCCCACCAGGGTTTGCTTCTCGGCATCCCATATGTTACCCTGAGCACCGCCAGGAGTAATTTCTGAGTGGAGAGCCAGGAGTAACCTATGAGCATTGCTGGGTGTGACCCCAAAAAAAAAAAAAAGTAAAATGTGGTGTATCTAACATATACCAGAATATGATTTGGAAAGCATAGTAGGAGTGGAGGAGACTCTGTTTTTTTTCTTTTACCATATCTCTGCCAGCATGTAACTGTTTATAGTCATTTTATAGAGCCCATTCTCAACACTGTCGCTGATCCCATTGGCATCTAAATTTGTATTTCCCTGATAATCAGTGATAGTGAGCACTTTTTCATGTGCCCATTGATTATCTTAATGCCTTTATTATGCCTATTGCCCATCTTTATGTTTTCTTTGAGGAAATTCCTGTTTCTCTCCTCTCCCCTATTTTTTGGATGGGTATCTTTGCTATTTTTGTTGTTGAGCTTTGTAAAGTGCTTTATTATTCTTGGATATTAACCCTTCGATGTCTGGTGTGTAAATATTTTCTCCCAAACAGTAGGATGCTTTTTTAAAAATTAAGGACTTCAACATCTCCCCCTACCCCCTGCACACACAGTGCAGCTATTATTTAGTTTGATGTTGTCCCGTTCATTTGTTCTTGCTTTTGGCTTTCTAGTCAATAGGGTTGTCTCATGGAAGATGCCCCTGAGATTTATCATGCACAATTCTGTTTATATTCTTTCCCATGTATTTTATAGATACAAGCTCAATACAGAGTTTTAAAAATCCATTTTAATTAACCTTTAAGTACATCATTAGAAAGGGGCCTGTGGATATCCAGTTATCCCCATACTATCTGTTCTTGGAATTGTATGAAACATAAAGATGTATTTTAAGTTAAGGCCATAAGAGATAGCTCAACAGGCTGAGTACGGGTTTTGCATGCAGGAGATCCAAGCTTGATCCCCACACCCCCAACCAGGATTCCTGAGCACCACCAAGGGGCCATTGAGCACTCCAGGGTGTGTGCCTCCAAAACAAAGCAAAACAAAATTTCATTTAAAAACAAATTAACTACTGAGCAAACTTAATGTTGGAAAAACAGAGATTTATTAAAAATGAACTTCTTTGAGCACTTTACTTCATTCCATTCTTTTACAAGCCTCTGAAACTCATTTTTAAAAAAAAAGAAAGAAAGAAACCTAGCAAATCTGATTCCATATGGGGAGGCAAAAGATCCAGCAGGATTTTAACCTAGTTAAAATGATTTGAATTCAAAGCAGAATTGACTTGATTTCATTGCAGAATCATTGAATGTAGATTGGCATGTTTCAGAAACTCCAAATATAAAGCTTTAGAGTTGATTGGTATACAGCACATTGAAAATCTGCAATTCAAATATATTGTAATTGTGCACCAGTTCAAAGTGGACCTCAATTCCTAATTAGGATACACTGCCACCAGGTGGCAGAGAAATGCCATCATTTCCTGAAAGGAACTGCTTTGGAGGAACTGATTTGCTGTTTTCTTTTTTTTTTTTTTTTTAACTTTAAAATATCTATTTAGTACTGTGCAATTTTTTATATTTTTTTTTTTTCTTTTTTTTTAATTAAACATTTTATTATACCACCGTGAGATATACAATTACACCGTTGTTCATGTTTGGAGGTTTCGTCACATAGTGTTCCAGCGCCCTGCCCTCCACCAGTGCCCATTTCCCACCACCAATGTCCCCAATTCCCTCCCCCTCCCATAGCCTGCCTAAATGGCAGGTTCTTTTATCTCTTTTTTTCTCCCTCTCTCTCCCTTTCTTCACCTACACATTGTGGGTTGCACTACATACACTTGGAAGCCATCCTGTGCATATTTTTGCCTGTATTTAATGCTCAGTTCTATGTTGGTATCAGCCCTTTTGACATTTTGAATTGCTATTTTCCATCTTTTTCTCTTATCCTACTCCCAGTAAAAGGTCAGTATTAAAAATATACTAATTAATACATTTTATGCTATTGTATATGTTTTTCTTGCACTCTGTAGTCCCAAGACATTTTGATTAAATAACTATATAGCTCCAAACATTTTTCTAATTTTTGTCAAAATATGATTAAAAAAGTGCTTTCTAGATCCTTATAGACATCACACAAATTCAAGAATAGTTTCCTAATGATGCTAAGACATTATCTTTTAATTCTCATTTTTTCCTGAGTGCATGATAAAAGTTTTCAGAGGCCACATGGAAATATGTGAGATGATCATTCTCATACTTAAAGGAACATATTATATTTTGAATTATTTCAGTTTTAATCACTTGATCACTTGACTTCCCGTAGATCATCGATTACTCGAGCAGGCACCAAGTAACATGTCAATATGTCCTGTCACATGCGAGATAGCCCAAGGGCATCTGCCCACTCCAGGAACATAAAGAGCCTCAAACTATTCCATCAAGTCATGGAAATGAGGTCTATAATTGTTACTGGCATTTGGCATGTCAAATACGACACAGGTAGCTTGCCAGGCTTTGCCGTGCAGGTGGGATAATCTTCTAGTCACCTCAAGACTCGAGCATTTATTGATAAACTGCGCTGCAGAGCGGGCTGCAATCAGTTCTTCTGCTGGGTGGAGTTCTGACAAGAGGGGAGTCGAGATGTGGAAAATGGCGGCCCTCATAGTGTGGGAGTTCTTCTGGCTTCTTGCCGAGGCTCTTCTGGGGTGGCGGGCTAGGGCTAGATCCCGCCATCCTCCTGGAAGCCTTGTGATCATCTGGGCACAGGGAGAGCAAGCAGCAGCTCTGCCCCTGTGTGTGTGTGTGAGTCTCTCATAATTCCTCATTCCCCATAAACTCTCCAGTTTGATGCAAATAGAATGATTGTTGAAGTGTACAAATGAGAAAGATCCTGAAAGGACCTGGTGCTAAAATACATTGAGTCTAAGATTAAACAACGGCGGCTGTTGGCTAATGGAAATATTAGTTGAAATGGAAGCTATGCGAACAAAAGTTCTTTGGGATCACCAGTAGCTAGGAAGAAGCACAGGAGTCCTGATCTCAAAAATAATTTTGAACGTGCTACTCTAATTTGCTATAATTGAATGTTCACGTGTCTTTCTGTTTCTCTTGAGGCAGGAATTTTACATTTATTTTTAGATCCAATCCCATTGAGTAGCAAACACTAACCTTCATTAATAGATATTCAGTAAAAGTGTGCTCATAAGAAAAGCACATGTAGCTGAAAGAAGAAAATCATTTTTCACATTTATTTCCCATAGATGTCCTGAGACGCAAAAGCCCAGGACTTGTGATAGATCACATGTTCTACATGAGCAAGACCTACATGAGCAAGACCCCAATCTCCCTAGCACTAATCCCCAAATCCCCAGTACTGGGATGCACCACGGCTCCCCAAGCATCACACATTTGGTCGAACCCCAAATGTGTTTTGTTTAACCTCAGATAGAAATTAAGAAAATGTGATACAAGACCCTGAGATTAGCTCAGTGGGAGAGCACATGCCTCTTATGCATGAGGCCCTGGGTTGGCTCCCCCCACCCCTGGGGTGTGAGGTGATGGATGAAAGATACCAAACTTCAGTGTGCTCTGTGCCATATGCCATTCCTATCTATCTAGTATGGAGCTGCTAGAATGTTTTACTTATTCAAAAACAAGTAGTGAACATTCTGGGGTACCCAACTTTGATTATTCCAAGTTTCAGTTTTATTTTAAGATTCTCCATAAACAGATCCCCTAAGTTTCTCCATGGAAGTGTAGAATGTGACAAGCTACTTTCCCACCCAGTATGTGCTCTATGTTCCTGCTGCCGTGGTTGCGCCGTATGTGGAGAAGTGTGCCACTGTTGTGTGAGCCATGACTTCCAGTTTCTTTTTTTGTTCTGCCTGCCTGCAGGGCTTCTGGCTTTTGGTGTTTTTTTTTTTCCCCACAGCCTAATATAGCTTTCTTGTCTGTTTATGTTACTCTCTTTTCTTCTTTTTACTTTCTTCTTTTCATTTTTCTTTTTGGATTTGGACCTCACCTAGCTGTACTTAGAGATTAGAGATTACTGGCTCTGCATTTAGGCATCACTCTGATAATGTTCTGGGTATAGAACATGGGTTGGCTGCCTGCAGGCTGATGTTGTTTTGCTTTCGAATCTATTCTTCCTTTCATTGGTCCCAGGCTCCCTCAACAGCAAGAATTGCATAGTCTAGACTTTTATCTTTCAGGTAAGATTCTTTTCCTGCTTTTTAACATAAAGAAGTCTCCCCCACCATACTCTAGAAATAATATTGTAATACTGCAGCCTAGTCATAGAATACATAGACACAGATACACAGATACACACCCAGAGACACACTCACACATGGACACTTCTAACCACTGACCCCATTTTATGCGCATTGTAGTGTGAGCAATACTTCCCTTCTTTCATTATATGACCCATATTCCCCAATTCTCCAACTTTACATTTGTTTATATAGTTTTTCAGGTTTTTTCCCAAACAATCTCATGTTTCCAATAGCGACTTTTAAAATAAATTTTACCCATGTCTACTTCTGCCTGCAGCAACAACCAAATGGCTGGGAAACTGGATAAAGATTTTTGCCATTTTCCTTTTGAATCCTTTAAGCAGTCTTAGAGACTGTAACATGCATGTCCTTGCCTCCAAGTGAAGCACACATCCTGCACTCCGCTAGTTAGTAAATACTGCAGAAAAACAGGGCAAATGGGGATTTCCATGAAAGTACAAAAAACATGGGTTTGAGGGCTTGACTCCGCCAGTTAGCATGGGGCCAGAAGTGAGCTTCCGCACCAGCATGGCTGACTGTTTTGTGTTCATGTTGTTTTACACCTTAGTGCCTTATATCTTCACTATTCAAGAAGAAAGGTTCTTTTCATAAATGTTAACTGCACTGGTTAAGCAATGGCATATAAATTTATTTTTTAATTTTTCTTTTTTTTTTCTTTTTTTGCTTTTTTTGGGTCACACCGGCAATGCTCAGGTGTTTCTCCTGGCTCTGTACTCAGGAATTACTCCTGGCGGTGCTTTGGGGACCATATGGGATGCCGGGGATCGAACCTGGGCTGGCATGGGCTGGCCGCATGCAAGACAAATGCCCTACCCGCTGGACTATCACTCCGCCCCCTATTTTTAAATTTTTATTATAAAATTTTATCATTTTATTTTTTAATTTTATTATATCACCATGAGTTATACAATTGCAAAGCTGTTCATGAGTGGGTTTCAGTCATACAGTGTTCCAGCAACCATCCCTCCACCAGTGCACCCTTCCCAACACCAGTGTCCCCAGATTCCCTCCCCCACAGCCTACCTCTATGGCAGGCACTTCTCTGTCTCTCTCTGCCTCTCTCTCTCTCTGTCTCTCTCTGTCTCTTTTTTTGTGCATTGTGGCTTGCAATATATACATATAGGGGTTATCAAATGCCACATAAAATTGTTTGTGTACACTCCTATTGTGGAAGCAACACGAACGTGGCCATGAACATTGATTCATTTGAATGCTTAACAAACGAATCGGATGATTACACTTGAAGAGATGTGGCCCACTGCCAGCAATTTCTATCTTCGTTGTCTACGCACCAACATTCACATACAAGGAAGATGACATTGAGCAATTCTACATGGAACTGGAGGAGTTCTATAAAAAAAGATCACACCTTCTACAGGATCATAGTTGGTGATTTTAATGCCATATAGGACCAAGACCCATGGCCTAGAATGGAACAAACAGGGTGAGAGACTATCTGAGTTCATCATGTCCACCAAGATCATTCATGGGAACTCACAGTTCCAGAAGGTTGAAGCGAAACGTTGGACATGGGAATCTCCTGGTGGACAGTTGAAACTGACCACAAAATCTTCAATCGAAGGTTTTGCCTGACCAATGTCATTGTCATCCCAAAATTCCAAACAGAAACAGACCACCATCTCCTTCATGCAAAATTATACTTCCTGCAACGGGGAGAAAAGGCTGCAAAGTTTAAGAAGAGAACTCCCAGAACAACCACCAATTGGGAACTCTCTGGCACCATTGCGGCAACATGAGAAGATTCCGTCATTGATGACATCGATGAAGAATACAACCGACTGGTTCAGCATCTCCATGATAGTGAGAAGAATGCCAAGAAAGAGAAAGACACAAAAGGACACCTGTCTTCAAAAACTCTCAAGCTCATTCACCAACATGGCAAGGTGTGAGTTTCAGGAGACCAAATGCTAACATCCGAGCTTGCAAAGCAGTGCAGAGAAGCCATAAAGGAAGACCTCAGAGAGAGAAGAGCAGAAATACGGGAAGATGCAGCAAAAGCCAGGAAAAGCATTCACAACACCCGCCTGTCCTTCGCCAACTGTAAGACCAAGGTGACTGCCCTCCGACGCCCTGATGGATCTATCACATCTTCCATAAATGCAATGGAGAAGATTATCCATTATCTACTCGGAATTCTTTGATAGCCACATCCACCTGCCCACATACCAAATTCCACAGGATTTATATGTCATTCCCAACATTCTCCCTTATGAAATCCGACATGCCATCTCGTCGGTAAAGAAAAAGAATAGCACCAGGCCCAGACAAAGTCAGACCCAAACACCTGAAAAATCTGCCATCAGTACTCATCAATGCACTGGCTTGGCTCTTCACACGCTATCTGTCCGAATGCAAGGTGCCCTCCCAATGGAAAACCAGCAGGACAGTTCTACTGTTCAAGAAGGGAGACATCCACAACATTGGCAACTATAGCCCCATCTGCCTGTTGTCCGTCATCTACAAGCTGTTTACATGAGTCATCCTAAACAGGATTGGCAGAACACTAGATGAAGGACAACCTGCAAGCAAGCTGCTTCCAAAAGGATTCAGCACAATCGACCATATCCACCACGGTAACCAAGCTCATTGAGGTTTGTAGGGAGCTCAAGATGTTGCTCTGTTTCACATTCATTGATTTAAAGAAAGCCTTTGATTCTGTTGAAATGGAAGCGGTTATCAAAGCCCTAGCCAAACAGGGTGTCCAAACCCAATACATCAAGATCCTTCGTGAGCTGTCTTATGGATTCACCACCAGGATCTCATCATTCTAAAAAGGAAGTGATCATTGATGTCAAAAGAGGGGTTCAGCAGGGCCAATATTTCCTTGGTGAGTTTCAGTCTTGTTGATCTATCCATCGTTGATAGAGCAGTGTTGAAGTCTCCAACTATTATTGTGCTTCTGTTAATGTCTTCTTTGAGGTCTCTTAGCAGTTGTTTTATGTATTTTGCCGGCCCCTCGTTGGGTGCATATGTTTAGTAGTGTAATTTCTTCCTGGTGTACATACCCTTTAATTAATAAGAAATGGCCTTTGTTGTCCCTTCTAACCTTTTTTCAGCCTGAAGTCTATATTATCTGACACTAATATGGCCACACCAGCCTTTTTGGTGGAGTTGTTTGCGTGGAGAATGGTCTTCCAACCTTTGACTTTGAGTCTGTGTTTGTTCTGCTTATTCAGATGCGTTTCTTGTAGACAGCAGAATGTTGGGTTCAATTTTTTAATCCATTTTGTTATTCTGTGTCTCTTAATTGGTGCATTTTGACCATTGACATTGAGAGAGATTATTGTTATCGGATTTTGTGCCATCTTTCTGTTTGTGCTTGTTGTGCTTATGGGTTTGGTCGTATTACAGTAGACCCTTCAGTTCTTCTTTTAAAGTTGGTTTTGAGTCCATGAAGTTCCTGAGTTGTTGCTTATCCATGAAGTTGTGTACCTTTCCTTCATATCTGAATGTGAGTCTGGCCGGGTAAAGAATTCTTGGTGAGGCCTGCAGTTCATTGAGCCTTTTCACAATATCCCACCATTGTTTTCGGGCTCAGAGTGTTTCATCAGAGAAGTCTGCTGTAAATCTTAGAGATGCTCCTTTGTATGTGATTTCCTTCTTTGATCTTGCTGCTTTCAGTATTCTATCTCTATCTATAGTTTTTGTCATTTTAATTAAGATGTGTCTTGGAGTATTCTTGTTGGGGTTTCTTTTAGCTGGTATCCTACGGGCCTCCTGGATCTTGAGGCAAGCATTCTTCAGTTCCGGGAACTTCTCAGCAATTATGGCTTTGACAGTTCCTTCTTCATCAGGGTTTTCTTCTTGCCCTTCTGGAACCCCAATGATTTGTATGTTGTTTCTTCTGGCTTCATCCCGATTATCTCTTGTTGTCTGTTCAGTAATTGTGAGTCTTTTTTTTCTATCTTCTGGTGTTGTGTAGAGAATCTTTGGAACTCATCTTTGAGATCACTAATTCTTTCTTCAGTAGCTATTATTCTGCTATGATGGCCTTCCACTGTGTTTTTCATTTCATTTACCTCATTTTTAATATCTGTCATTTCCATTTGCATTTCCTCACTTCTTCTCTCATGTTCTCTTGTATTTTATTGATTTTGCATTCCATTGCTTCTTTGAATTCCTTATGCATCCTTAACAATTCTTTCTGAAATTCCTTATCAGAGAGGTTAGTGACTAACCTCTAGACTCTGGACTAGTGACTTCACTCACAGAGCTTGATGGAATTTTGTGTTGCTTTACCATTATGACTATTGTAGGTTGGAGATGTGAGCTCTTGGGTGACTAGATAGTATAGTTAGTAGGTGTCTGGTCTGTTTGCAGAGTTTGGGTGGGTAGCAAGGGTGTAGGAACCAAGGTTCACTGGTACCTCATGCAAGATAGGTAGTAAGAGGGTCACGCAGATGTGCTACCATCCACGCGGGTTTGAGTTTTGGGATGTGGGTGGAGATTGCAGTTGTTCCCGGAAGTGCAAGGCCCAAAGGGTCCGCGGTGAAACCAAGGCAGTTTGCTTTGGTTCCTGTTGATGGAATTTCCGCTCTTCCCTGGGGCTGCTTGGGTCCGTGGAGTCACAAGGATCACACACCTCCTCTTCTATTTTTATCTTAGTTCCCTAATTCCTAATTGACTGACCAGGGTTCAACCCCCCAGATTCCCATCTGACCCTCTGAGCATTGCTGGGAGAAAGTCCTGAGAGCAGAATCAGGAGTAACCCCTGAGCATTGCTGGCTATGTCCCCAAAACTAAATAAATAAAGATAATAATTAAAAGGGACAAGGATGTGGCTCAGGGGTAGATAAAGCACAGGTTTTTTATCTGTGACTTGCCCTGAATTAACATTCAGTAGCACACAAACACACACACACGTGTACACACACACACACACACACAGAGTAAATCACTTAAGCCTTTAAACAAGAAGCTGAAACAAGTTTAAGAAAACTAGAAGTGGAGCCAGAGCGATAGTTCAGCAGTAGGGTGCTTGCCTTGCATGTGGCCGGCCCATGCTGGCCTGGGTTCGATCCCCAGCATCCCATATGGTCCCCTTAGCACCGCCAGGAGTGATTCCTGAGTGCAGAGCCAGGAGTATCTCCTGAGTATTGCTGGGTGTGACCCAAAAAAAAAAAAAAAAAAAAAGAAAAGAAAAAGAAAAGAAAAGAAAACTAGAAGTCATTTGGAAGGAATAAAAACATACGTAATCACAAATGATGAATTTCAGCATTAACTATAACATGCATGACTGCAAAAGGATTCGTATGTGTACTTGCCATTTTGGCATTATTTTTTTTCAAATCCAGATAGCAAAAGATGAGGCTGGATGGAAGATGCCTAAATTATGGAGAGTTGCCAGTTGATACTTGGTCTTTGGCTCCAAGTTTTAGCACACAGCTGATACTTTTAAGTGTGCAAGAAAAGTTTGCTTCTACAGCATCTATTATAGCTTCTGAACCTTTCTTTGCTTTTGGACTCATTATCACATGACAAATGCACCATTTGTTTCAAGAAAAAATCAGACTTATTCCATGGTTAGCTTAGAATTGATTTTTGGGCATCACATATTCAGAAACACTTTAATTGCCACACACACATGCGCACATACACATGCACACATGCATAAACACACACACACACACACACACTCTAACAGGGGCACATCCCATAGTTTAAGAAGCTAGGATTTCCCTAGGTGACAATGCATCATTCTATCTCAAATGAATATAAGATCATTCAAGAACCAGCTGCCTCTGGAGAACAGCTTATCCTTGTTCTCCAGCCTCCTCTCTTTTCTCTCTGTGTGTTTTTCTCAAGGACCTCGCTCTCTGCTCTAGTGCCTGCCCTAGGCAGTCCTTGTACCTCCACCCTCCATCTCCTCCCTGCAGGCCTCTTGCATGGCTGCAGACTTACATTCTCTGCAGTTTGGTTACTGTCGTTCCCTAGATCACCGACCTGGTCCATGACTCCAGCTTATTCAGGACCAATTTTAAGACTCTTCCCAGCCCAGCAGTGTTCCATCTCTGTTTTTTTAGGTGGCAAGTAACAAAAATCCAAGAGTTAGAGACTGGAGTAAGAGTACAGCAGGTAAAGTAGGGAGTGAGAGTACAGCAACCTTGCATGCTACCAAACTAAGTTTCATCCCTGGCATCCCATTTGGTTCCCCAAGCACTGCCAGGAGTGATTCCTGACTTTAGAGCCAGGACTAACCCCTGAGAACTGCAGGTTGTGATTCAAAAAAATCTAAATCTAAGAGTTCATTCCCTTCCCTCATTTCTGTCCCGCTTTTTGCCTGCTGTAGTAACTGGTGGGTCTCACATCTGGTGGCAATGCTCACCCACTCCTCACTCAGCCTTGGTACTCACGGGCCTCATCCACTTTGACTTGTGCTGCTTCTTGTCCTTGTGCTTGGGGTGGGCGTGGCTCACATCTCTTAGACATGAAACGCTCACACATTCTAGTGGTGGTGTTCACAGTCCCTGGTTGTGGTACTCCTAAGTGAACATACTCTTTTTAGGGACTGGGGATGCCATATTACAGCACTGTCAGACCCTCAATCATCACATGTGGGTGGCACCAGACATAGAAACTTTGAGGCATCAGACTCAAGGCTTCAAGCCTGCAAGTCAGGCACTTTTGCTCTTGAGCCATTGCCAGGCCTCAGCCAAGTTCATTTAAAAGCTGTAATTGAATAAATTAAGTAATTTAGGAATCAGGCAAGCATTCCTTTTAACTAGTAGAAAGGGTCTGCAAAAAAAATTCCATAAAATGGAAAGGTTTTATAGTTGGAAAGAGACTACAATAAGATTAGTAGTGAGGGAAAAACATATTGAGAAAACAAGATTATTTTAGGCAAATCTATTTTTCATACTGTTTTTTAAAAATAGAAATTCTCCTGAAAGTTATTGAATGTAATATATTTATTATGGGGGGCCGGAGGATAGCCCAGCGGGTAGGGCATTTGCCTTGCACCGGCCGGCCTGTGCCAGCCTGGGTTTGATCCCTCGCGTCCCATGTGTTCCCCCCCAGCACTGCCAGGAGTGATTCCTGAGTGCAGAGCCAGGAGAAACCCCAGAGCATTGCCGAGTGTGACCCAAAAAAAGCAAAATATATATATACAATGTTTATTACTTATGTTCTTAAAACAAATATTAGTATGTGGTCTTAATTTCTCAATTTAAATTTCTAATGCAACAAATGTTGATACATAGACAAATATAAGCAAAAGCTGGCCAAGTTCCTTATTCTTCAAAGCAGTGGTCAAGGAGTCTGGGGACACTTCACCATGCCTGGCTGTCCAGAAGATTCAGTGTGTTGCAGTGTTGCTCAGGTTCAGTGGTGCAAAGGGGTGACTAAGTCCATCCCAGACTCGGGTCAACAGGGCCACAACCATCCTACAGGGGACCCTGTGGAGCTGGGGATCAAATTAAGGATCTCCACATGAAAAGCACACACTCACTGCTTTGAGCTGTTCCCCCACTTCAGGGTGCCTCACGACTCTTCAAAGTGTGAAAGGTCTTGAATGCAACATGTTCTAAAAGTGTTGATCTATATAGATAAAGGATGCTGAATCCTTTTTCAGTATAGTAATGCATAAAACTTATTAATAATCCAATAATTGAATGCTGGAATGACAGTATAATGACTAGTATGCTTGCCTTGCATGTAGTTGACCTGAGCTCGATCCTTGGCATCCAGTCTGGTCCCCTGAGTCTTCCAGGAGTGAACCCTGGGTGAAGAGCCAGGAGTAAGCCTGATCACTGCCTGGTATGGCCCCCAAAACCAAAAACAAAAGAAAAAATTCAGTAATTGGAAATTAAAAAAAAAACCCACAGGACTATGTATCTATTAAGAGATGCATTTCCAAGAAAATTTTCTTTCTAATTTTAATAATAATTTGTCAGAATTTCTAATTTAGTTATATGTTGCTAATAAATTGGGTAATCATGATAATCATAATGCTGTATAATCCAGAACAGAAACATTCATGCTTGAAGCTTTGCGGCCACAGGAAATCATTTTTTAATTTGATTTCAATTTAATAGGAGCAATTTTGGGAGGGAATAAACAGAGTGATTAATGAAAGATTTTCAGGTACAAATATATACTCAATGTGGATGAAATCATGTGAGGGAAATGAAATAGAAACATGTGTTTTAGGTGAAAAGAAACTGTGTAGAGCCTGGGAGGATATCTTGAGTGGTGAAGCCCAGGCCTGGCATGTGAAGATCTCTGAGTTTTAGCCCCTTTGTGGGAATGCCACCTGGAATCCTGCTGAAAATCCCAGGCCTGCAGTCAGGTCTGCACCCTGGGCTATACCTTACCAGAAGTGACCCTGGGGATTCCAGTCCACCCCCAGCCCTGCTGGGTGTGGCGCCTATTTTTAAGAAATACACAAGGTTGGAAATAAGGGAGAAGTATTACACAGAGGTTAACTTTGTTAGTCTTTTCATCATAAACCAAGGCTGAAAACAGAGAAGAGAACATGTGATAAAAATCTTACTCATTTACGGAAAATTCAATTTCTCTGACCTTGTTTCATTCCTTTCAAGTCTTAAAGGTTTGAGAGAAATTACAGAAAAGAAAAACAGAGCTATAGAACTATTGGCAGACTTGGGCTGCAACAATTAATTTTTGGTATGCTATAAAGACAGACTATCAAGACAGAAGAGGTGATTTTCAAGGTTCATTTTGCAGTACTTCTTAGATTTGTTTTTAAAACCTAAGCTGGGTTCTTTCTGATAACAATCAGAAGTAATGTTCTTGTCATCTTTAAATAATCTATATCTGGCTATGTTATAAATTTGAAGCTTACAAAAATAAATGGTTCAAGACGAAATTTATATTCCCTGAGAATAATGCAATCAAGTGTATTTTGATTCCTCCGATAATGTTATTTCAGATAACACCTCCTTTTTGATTATTTCCATGAGAAAACAGAAGTGATTTTCCATATGGAAAATTTTGTGGATTTCTAGTATAAATTACATGTAATTTATTAATTATACTAAATGGTATCTTAATGATTTGGTATATCAAATGTGACTCTTCATAATGTTAACGTGCAGTGAAAATTACTTTGGCTTGGTAGAAAGTGGGCAGTCATGCACAGTGATATTAAGTAACATGGCATTAAAGTATATGATATCATTTCAAGATGCACTATTAATAATCCAAGAGAAGTTATTTAACAGAGTCTTAAATTAAGACCAACTCAGCAAAATTGAGTCTTTTCTACAAGATGAACTTTGTAATGATGAATAAAAGGGTACAAGATTAAACAGAATTGCCACTGTTTCTTTTTGTTTGTTTGTTTTTGCTCAGGGATCACTCCTGGACATTCTTGGGAGACCATATGTGGTTGAGGGAATCAAACACAGGTTGGCCACATTCCAGACTATTACTGTACCCATTATACTATCACTCCAGAATTTCTACTCTTAAGCAAAGTATCCCTTAGTGAGGGCACAGAATACAGACAAATTTAATGAGATAGTCCTGTGTATAAGTATGGGTAAGTTGTGAGATCAGTATAAGGATGGACAAGAACAACTTAATTTGGAGAAATTGGAAGGCAAAGTAAATGAACTGACTGGGAGGGATGAATCGGAGTGTGATGAGTAGGGAAAAGGGAGGAAACATTTCTCATACCATTACAGCTCTTAAGGAACTTAGCCATTTTTCTAAGAATACAAGGACTTTCATACTGAAAGAAGAGGAAAGTGTAGGAGTGAGTGAAGAAATAAAGCAAAGGAGGGGGAAGAGGGGGCAGAAGGGAGAGGACAGAAGTAGCTGAAAACACTTCTGAGAAAAACAGGCTGGAATCAGACTGGGTTTATAGGCTTTTGATGAACCTGAACCTCTTCAGGACATCAGCCTGAAGGAACTCATCGGGCAAGTGACACAGAGTGGCAGAGTGGCAGATTAGAAAGGAAACAATGTGGGTAGAGTGTCAGGGGCAAGTGTGAGATGAGAATTGTGAAATATCAACCTGTTATTATAGCTCAGGTGCAAGTGAGCAGGATGCGAAGAGCAGAAAGGCTGAGGATGCAATAGCAGTGGGGTTCTCACCAGCAGGATGCTTATGAAGCTAGAAGAGCCTAGAACTAGGTAACTGTAGGTTTTCTGGACCTACAGAATGGTGCAGTGCCATATCGCTATGTGGTCAAGGAAAATGAAGAGTAAACTTTCAGAGAGGCTGAAAGACTACTGGGAGACCCAGTGGAAAATCCATATTTGGGGTTATTTTATGTTCAATGATAATCTAAAACTCAGAGTTAGATGTCATTATTGAAGCAGAGATTATAATGAAAGGAATCAGAGTCATAGAGGAAATCAAACTGAAACGCATTTCCAGCAAGACATGGTCTAAAGAAAATGTCCCCAAAGGAAGAGAAAATCTGGAGAGTCTGATGTCATGGAATTGAAGGGAGGAAATAGTTTCAATGAGGGAATAATCAGCTCTGGTAAATGTCAGAGAGAGTTTTAGTAGAACAGAGACTGAAAAATGTTCTTTGTCCTTGCCAATTAGGAGGTGACAAGTAAAACAATGGTAATTTCCATGGAATGAGAAAGTTAGAAGTGTTTACAAATGGCACACGAGGAGACAAGGCTTAATTTTATTTCTTACATGTTTGTGCTTTTATTTAGAAAATTATGATTTTATTGAGATGATTGAGGAGGTTTTAGCGAGAGGGAAGAGTGTTTTAGGCAGTTTCTCTACTATTTGAATGTCTTTGTTTACGAAAATAGAATCACTGGCATTTTGGGCCTCTCCAAACACCCTGGGAGTAGAACAGTTCACTGCTGAAAATGTGGAAGTTATTTGCAGGAGAACTTTTGCAAAGAAACAGGTTCCTAAGAGCAAGACACTTGAACGATTTCAGATCCTGGCATGACTAGCTCGCCATTCAGAGAGACTCTAGCCTGTGGTGGGTGGGAACGGCTCCAGGATCCATCACTGAGGTTCAAGGTCAGGCTGTCCCTCTTTCTCCCTGTGCTTAACTAAGTTGTTTACATTGTCAATCAATCTCGGTTTCCTCCCCTGTTAAAATGAAGACAGTAACTGCCTAATAAAGTTCTGTTGGGAACAAATGAGATAGTATTTCTCTGGCATGTGGGATTGAAAATGATGATGTTGATTTGTTCTATCCAGCTAGATGGTGATGATAATGTTGGTTAAGCATAGTGTAGCTCACGCTTAAAGTTATGACACTGGATAAAATTATCGAGGCAGTGAGTGTGCATAGAAAAGGGGAGATCTGGCAAGGCTACTCCAACTCTCAAATGTTAGGATCTTGAGAAGAATTGACAAAGGAGACTAAACCAGAACAAGCAGGTAGGTGGAAGGAGGGCAGGCATGGGAGCAAAAGGAAGCATGTGCTTGAAGAAGGAGTGGGGAATCCATTGAGCCAAATGAAGAGGATGGATCACTTCTCCTAGACGAAACCTTGATGACCTTGACAAGAGGTTTTCATGGAGCAGTGTCCTTCGGTCACCATCATTTGTGTGAAAGTCTATGAATTGAACAGATTTATATTTTGGTCTAGTAAATAATCCAAAAAGGGACAATGAAATGTAACACACTCACTGGAGGCTTGTGGGAATGTTTTCAAACTTATTTCAGGGAATGAATGGGGAAGACACATGCTCTACCACTAGGTATGACCAAGACCAGTATCCTTGGAATTGTTGGCAAGCAATGTACAATCCTGAGAAGGAATGATTCTGTCACAGAAAGGGGAGCAGTCGTCAATGATGGTGGAGTGAAACTGGTGTTTGGTTTACAGCAAACCTCTAATTATAATCCCCAAAGTTGGGTGAGTTCACTTAGGTATGCTAGCAGGTAAATTCCATTTTTGAAAATGTAACCCATTCTTTTACTCCTTGCAAAGGATATATTCCTAACTGATAATGCAGTTTGTCAGGCTGAAATTACATGAGGGGAAAGACGATGATTACTGCAAGGATTTGGGACAGTCAATAAAAGTAGTTCCCATTACAACCTATAGATAATACACACCCTAATCCTGCCCTCAATTATTTTCTGCTTACACCATATTTTAGGGATTTTCATAAAATTAATTAAATCAGGGCCAGAGAGATGAATAAATGGACTGTGCACATGCTTTTCATGCAAGAGGCCTATCAGCAAGTAGTTCTATCCCAGCACCACGTGGTCCAATGAGCGTTACCAGGAGAGATCTCTGAGAACAATGATGTAGTGATGTAGCCCTGTCCTCACTGTATGTAGCCCCCAAATTGTAATAAAATCATAACTGATGCATATATATGACTAAACCATAACTGATGTATATTTTTGTCCTTGACCAGTAGTTATTTGGGCTTACTGCTGGCACTGCACTCAGGGATTACTCCTGAAAGGGTTTGGGGGACCAAATTGGGTGGATCAAACCTGGGTCAGCTGTGTGCATAGCAAATATCCTACCTGCTATTCTATTGCTCCAGCCCCTCATAACTGATTTTTAAAAATTAAAATTCTCTTCTGAGAGATTTTCTGGAAAGGTGAAAATGCATAATTTATTTCTTATGCATTGTTTTTATTTGCATTTCCATGTGTATGTCTTCCTCACTGAAGTGTCCATCTTGTTCTTTCCTTTGTGCAGTGGAGCTGTTAGCTTATTTCTCATTGAGTTTGGTGAGTTCCTTATATTTTAGGTTTAACCTTTTTGTCAGGTGTGACATGTGCAGGTACTTTCTCCCATTCGGTAGGATGCCTTTTGTTTTCCAGAGCTTCTTTCACAGAGCAGAAGCTTTTTAGTTTGACATAGACCCATTCATTAGTTTTTGTTGTGTTGTCTCTGCTATTGAAGTTGCGTTTCAGAATGTGTCATAGAAGGCAGATCATGGAGTGCATTGCCCATGTCTCTTTATTGTATTATATGTTTTCAGGTCTAAAAGCAAAGTGTTTAATTTGTTTGGAGTTTACTATTGAGCATGGTGTCAGACGGTGACCTCTGTTTCATTTCTCTTGCATGTGGCTGTCCACTTTCACCACTGTTTAAAAACACGGAGACTGGAAAGACAGTATAGTAGGGAGAGAGTGCGCTGTGGAGGAAAGTGTACACTCCCTTGTATGCTTTTCTATAAGTGTAATATGTACACAAATATATCTCTAAAATATATGCATTAGACCTTGGAACATTGGGTATGCATTATTCAAGGTTTATTTCCTAGAACATTCATATTCCAGAGGACATGCCATCTGTCTTGGATAGGACAAGCCACATATAGAAGGGCCTCTTTCTGCAGCTGAGGCTGTGCTGACAGTTGGTCTATCTGTTCAGTTATGATGTGCACTATGTCCGTCATTTCAGTGTCAGCCTGTCTGTGGCCTTGTTCAGGATCATACTGTGTAGAAAAATACGTGACTTGAGTGAGAGTGACTGCTAGGATCATGAAGGCTCACGGGTAGCAAAATTGGGTCACGCAGAATAACAGGAAATCAGAAATAAGGGGGAACGCCCCAAGGATCTCTTTTCATATCTCTAATTTTATCCAAGGTCCAGTGAGACCAGAGAGCGGGGAGTGGGGAGGTGTAACATCCCAGAGACCCCACTGATGTGCGAAGACTCTTGGGAAAATGGAAACCTGATATGCTTGACCCAGTGCTTTCCATGACTTTTTAAAGTGTCATACATTTTGCAGCACACGTTCTTGGGTGCAGTTTTTCTCTGCATGTTCCCATGCATGGAACTCTGACTCAGCCTGTTACTAACTCAGTGGTCCTAAGTGGCATTTTGGGACCTTAGTTTCCTTTTCTCAAAGACTTTTTAGGACTAATAGGAGGAGGTAGTAGGCTTTCATTCTGCAAAGCACATAGAAGCCCCCCGTCTTCAGCTGCTGCCCTGTGTACTTCAGCATTATCTTATTCATGAGGGAAATAAGCTTGTGGGATTGGCCTGACACTTCTCTCTCTCTCTGTCTTTGTCTTTGTCTCTCTCTCACTGTCTCTCTCTGTCTCCCTCTTTCTGTCTGACTCTGTCTCTGTCTCTGACTATCTCTGTCTCTGTCCCTGTCTCTCTGTCTCTGTCTCTCTCTGTTTCTCTCTCTGTCTCTCTCTCTTTTTCTCACTGTATCTCTGGCAATCTGAAAGGAAAGAACAAAGAAATAGAATTAGGGAGGCCTGAAAGATAGTACAGGGGTTAAGAGGCTTGCTTTGCACACTGTCAACCTGCGTTCTATCCATGGTACCATATATGGTTCCCTGAGCTCCACCAGGAATGATCCCTGAAAACAAAGCCAGGAGTAAGGCCTGAGCACCAGTGGGTAAGGCCCAAACCCCAAAATAAATTTAGAAATAGCAAGAAGAGGATGTAAGGGCAGGGTGGAGAAGAAGAAAGAAGGGGAGAGAGAATGGAATAGAAAAAGAAAGAGAAAAGAAAGAGGCTGAAGAGAAGATATTGCAGAGAAAGAAGAGAGAAGAAAAGGAAGGGAGGCAGGGAGAGGGAGGGAAAGCAGAGGATTAGAGGAGGAAGGGAGGGACCACCACAAATTGAAATTTTGTTTGTGTCTTTCTGCCTCTGTGTAATGAACAGCTTGGCACATTGGAATGAATGAATGTGTTTTTAGAGTAGCATTTTACAAGGTAATAGTATTAGCATTGAGCAAATTTTTCTATTTATCACAGGAAAAGCAAAGAAAACATTGAAGTGATATATGCAATGATACTTTATTTAGATTTTTTTATTCTGCACAGTCATTAAATGCTTTTCCTGGAAAATCTATTATTAACAGTGCTAATTGTAGTTCAGTGCCACAACTTTCAAAGGCTTGTCATGTTTAGAAGGGTGTTTTTCTGCAAACTTTTGAAAGCCCTAATTAATGAAAAACACCAGCTTCTCACTGCTTCTATAAATGCTTAAAGTACAAAGTATGCTTAGTGGGTCCATACAACCAAGTGGTCAAAATGGATTTGTCCCCAATCAAATAAATGAGGTTTTTACAACCCTAAGACAATATGGGCTAAAATAAGATGTACTACTAATTCTTTCATCAAAACATTTAAATTCCTTTTTCCCTTTCACAGAAAAGAAATAAGTTGAGTGTTACACAATTTAAACATTTTTAAAATTTACTTAAAATTTTTCTCTTACAGAAAATTCATAATTTGGAAGTCAAAATAAATATATATGTATTTTAAATAAATGTGTATTTCAAAGGAAGTTAAAGCACTCTAAGTGCCTTGGCAAAGTTATTTGTTCTTTGACGTGGAGAAAATTATCTTTCTCCCCTGCAGTAAATAGTAAGAATCAGGGTACTAACATATGCTGTGGAACGTAAGCTCTTGCTTACATAACTCTTTGAAGGATCTAGACAGTGCAGAGAAGTAGTTAAGCAGCATCTTGATAGTCTCTGAAAAAATGAAAGCTATAGAGATTATAAATAATTATGGATTTATGAAATTTAAGGAGGAAGGGCATTAAGTTCCTTTTATTTAGTGTTCCTCCTTCTTCCTATAAACCTGACAATCGCCTGCAAACACAGATAAATCCTCTGCTTTGCTAGTGAGGAAAAATTGTTTTAAAATTCTGTTACCAGCCCTGCACAAAGCCAACCCAGGTTCTATCCCAGGTATCCCATATGGTCCCTTGAATACACCAAGAGTGATCCCTGATCTCAGAGGCAGGAGTAAGCCCTGAGCATTGCCAGGTGTAACCCAAAACAAACAAACAAAAAAAGCAAGAAAAAAAATCTGTTACCAGGAGCGGTAACATAATAAACATGCCTTGCATGTGTTAGGCCCTGAATTTGACTTCTTATTCAAGCAGTAGAGAAAAGTACATGGAAGAAACAGAGCTACCTAAAAGCATCACAGTGGCTATTTGTTGACTGTCATAGTCCATATACATTCATTTGTTCATTCATTCCTGTGCCATGTGACATGTAGTCTATTCCTTAAGGTGCTTATAAATCGTATCCTGTATCAGGGGGCATAGGTGCAGGGTAGAAAATGAAAGGGTTGTGTTTGTTTGATATTGAAGGTGTAGCAATTCCTTCTGAGCTTATAACGTCTGGGTCTCCTCTCTGTACACCTTCCCCCATTGGCCTAATATCATAAGTTCTTTCATCCAATGTACTCTCTGCTTTTGCTGATGACACAGTGGAATTTCAGTCCAATAAGTATCTGCCATAGGTCTCTGTGCTTCTCCATCTCCAGGCTCTGGCATCTTGTTAGTCGGTTAGGTTTTTCTGGGTTGTTAATGTTCAAGCCTGCTAGGTGGACATTGTCAAGTACACTGACTGTTCTACCAAGTGTGTGTGTGGTAGTCTCTTCCCCCTACCATCCACATTGCCTCTGCAGTCGAAGGTTAGCAAATGGGGGCCAGGTGAGGGCTGTGCCCCTCCCCGGCTTCCAGCTCACTGCTACTGGCTGTCTCAGCTAATAGGAGACTCGAGTTGAGACTGACAGTGGAAAAGGGAGGATGCTCCTCCTCTGAGTCAGTGTCGCTGAGACAGCTGGGGACTCCAGTTCTATCACCTCAGTATCACTCAGATCCTCTCTGACCACTTTCTTCTCTCTTCATAACCCCAGACGGTATCTTACCACCATTAGCCTCGTTGTCCTCTCTGTGACTTCTCAGCAGCCCCTCATCTCAGCAGAATATAAAACCAATTCCCTGCTGTAAATATGATTTTTCTGATATATCTCTGATGCACTCCCCAACTGGATTTAACCTTGTGCCTCACAACACCTCACAACAAAGTAACTACCTTTTTAAGCAACAAATATATATCAGGCTGGCCTTCTGCCTTCGAACAATTCAGGGGACAGCTCCTTCCCTGCTGTTCCCCAAAGGTTGCGGAGTTGAGTGTCACGTGAGCATCCCTACTCAAAAGAAGAGTCCCATTTTCCTCAGCCCAGAGGCGATGCTATTCTCGTGAGCAATTCCTGTAGACTCTCAACTCAGAACTTTGCTCACTGCCACTCAAAAGCATCTTTCCCTCTATGATTCCACTAACCTTTCAGGCCACTCAGATCTTTCTTGATTGGGCCTCTATGTATGGCTCTGCCAACACTGATTGAATGGTTGACAGCCCATGATCTGTCAAAGCAACAGGTAAACCAGAAGTTCCCAAGTCTGTCGCCAGGCAAGTCCTCTGGGATAGCATAGGTTGTTGCTATAAGGCAATGTGATAAAGGCCTTTGTGGTGGGCAGGATTCACCATCGGGTGGTGGTAGTGGAGGGGGAGGCACATGCCCTCTATAATCTTCTATAATCTTTCCTCTTCACTGTGGAGGAGGCTACTACCTCCTATCAGGTCCCTCACTCCCTTATTGAGGTCAGATGGCCTGTCACAGGTCATGGGGCGTCACTCTGTTAAGTCACATCTCAGCTAAGACAAAAGATGTTCTTTCTGGCCTTGAAGAAGTTAATTGCGGCTTTGTAGAGATGCGCAGGCTTAGGCTCTGCCCTCAACAACAGCTCTTAGGAAAGCAGGGGCCTCAGATGGTAGCTGCTGCTCCAGGAGGGTGGGAAATCTTGTTTCCCCCAGTGGAGACTTCAGAGGAGGGTGCCACTGCCAACTTATTGGTCTTAGACTTAGCATCTAGACCCACAGACACTATAGGAAACTGTAACCCTGTTCCTTCAAATGGGTTAACTTGTAACATGCTAATAGAAAAACAGGTGTGGGAGGGTTTAGCAGAGGATATCTTTCGTACAGACGGAACAAGACCTAACCCAGCCATTGGTGCAGAGTGCCCTGAAGAGAGGGCAAGTTGGTCCCCACCTTGGCATGGGTTTTTCAGGCGAGGCTGAGGCCGGGTGAGGAGCAGAAGAGGAGGGAGCCTAAGAGTATCTTGGAAGCGCGTTCTTGGAAGCATCTGTTTTGGAAGCGTGGGTGGAAGTATGCGTGTGTGTGTGAGCAGTGTGGCAGAAAGAAGGACCTTAAACTTCCCTTCACACCCCCTGTGCTTTGCTGGTTGCTTCTGACTCTAATGCATGCTTCAGATATATTCTCTTTTATTACTTTAAATCTCATTTCCCCCCTCACATTTAACTTTTCATTGCATTGCTTTACAGTATTGTGGAATTTCAGGGGCTCACTTTACTATTCTATATGTGCTTGGGACTGTCACCCCTTCCTCCACACACGTTGCAGGACCCTCCCACCACCTAAAAGACCCCCTAACCCATGACTTCCTCTCCGTTCCTCTCCTCTGGGAACCACCATCGTTTTCACTGAATGAACATGTTTTACTATGCCATTTTCTTTCTAGAACTCTTCACCTTACACTATTGTCTGTCTTGCCTTAGTGATTTGGTTCTGCGATTCAGCTACCCACCTTCATCCGTGTAAGGAAAGATCTGTGACTTTCTTTGTCACTCTGTCCCAGCAAGTGTGCCTGCTTCAGCTCACACCCTTCCCATCTATTTCCCAGACATCTGTCTTATCGTGTCCTTTCCGGAGCCCCTTTTAGCCAGTACCTGGCCCCCTAGTCAGCACCCCACACTGCACCCTCTGTCTGTGTCTTCCTCAGTTCTGGAGGACTGAGATTGGGTCTTGCTCATATTCTGTCATTTTCAGTGTCTCCGATCAGATCATAAACCCCTGCCATATTTTTTGCTAGCAAGCCTCTGACCTGCTGAATTATTTCTAGTGGAAAGTAGACCCAGAACTTTTCTCCCCATCAACCCCCCAGCCTACTAGACTATTCCTTTTTGCTAGGAATTTCTCTGTTATCTTTGATACCACCCACGGTATGGATAAGGAAGCTTTTAAAGTGCGACTTTTGTGCTCCACTGTGAATCCAACACTCCCTGCAGCAGAGCCTCTTCCTCCTCGCAACCTGGGTCAGGAGGAACAACGGGGCCCCTTGATTCACAGGCTGCAGAGATGGAAGATACAGTTTAGCACAGCAAGAGTCCCTTCATCCTAGCATAAGGGGTTCTCCATTCCTGTATAAGGCAGGGAGGGAGGGGTCTCTGCATGGATTGGCCCTGCCATCCTCCCTGACTACAGCTGGTCACCCAGCATTGTTGGGCCAGGGAGCTGGTGCCTCTGTAGGAGACTTGATATTCTGCACAGAGCTGGGCACAGAGCTGAGACTGTGGGGACTTAGTCACATCTCAGCCATTGGCCAGCTGTGGCCTTTCAGCCCTACTGCCTCAGTGACTTCCCTCGCCTAGAGGAAAGAACTCAGCACCTCGCAGGACAGGCCCTAGACCCAAGTAAGGAGTTGAGTGTTCTGCATGTGTTGGGTCAGGGGAGCCAAAGTAGACATATGTTCTTGGCTGGACAAGGTCCTTCCCACACTGGACCCCTCTGAGCCAGGCATTTCTTCCCAGGGGGCAAGCTAATAAATGTCAGGTATGTGGAACATTGCGATGTTCCCTTGAACTATTACCTTAAGGATACTTTGAAAACTGTTTATAACAAACATGGGTGGGGGACGAGAGACTATAAATGAGCATGTTTACTGCCCTGACTTTTAATGTGGAACTTTAAATAATGTTGATGGAAGCAGTGAACTAGGTCAGCTTCTTCCCAGCTCTCCCCAGTAACTGTGCAGGACGGTGGAGGATGGTGCAAGGCAGCGAGGAAGAGGGTGGCCAGATGCCAGGTAGTCAGTCCAGCAGGAGGTTCTCTCCAGGGGGTCACACTGGCTCCTCCATTATTTTCCATCTTGTTAATGAAGGGCAAACCTCAAACTGTTTCCAGCTCCAGGAGTTTTTAGATAAACACTGGGAAAGGGTGAGCATAATTCCTGTCAATGGCTGATTCACTGAAAAATACAGATGTGGAGAGACAATCTCAGCATTTTCATCTTTTCTAAATATGGTCTTGACCTTGAAAGGCAGTGGAGAAGGTCAGGACTGGGAGCCAAAGAGGTGTAGGCTTGGGAGCTGGCATGACCAGAGCAAGCTGTGTGGCCTTGGCAGAGCCCAAGTCCTGAGTCCTTAGTCCTTATCTCTAGAAACTAGAGGATGCACAGCCCTGGCCAGAGGCCCCTAGTTCCTCCCAGTCCTCCTGGCCAGTGGAATAAATGACTTAATCTCCTCCCTCTATTTGGCGGATAGCTCTTATTTTCAAAGTGGGTGATCACCTTTGAAGGCCTACACTTGAAATGAGAACAAAGGTTGAAGGTCTTTGGGAAAAGCAACTTGCTGGATCTTGGCGGGAGAAACAAACACCGAGTGCAATTAGCAGCTGGAGTAAATACAAAATTAAATTTCACTCAGTGAGAGCTTTCAGATATTTTTCAAGGCATAAACATAAAGTGTTCGGAATTACCTTTGTAAAAATCATAGATCTTTGGGACGGAGTGATAGCACAGCTTATAGGGAGTTTGCCTTCCACGCAGCTACGTGGGTTCCATCCCAGGCAACCCATATGGTCCCCAAACACCAACAGGAGTAATTTCTGAGTGAAGAGTCAGGAGTAACCCCCAAGCTTTGCCAGTTTTGACCCAAAAAAAATCACTTGTATCACTTCCCGTTGTTCATTAATTTGCTCGAGCGGGCACCAGTAACATTTCCATACATCCCATCTCGTGCTAGTGTAGCCCAAGGGCATCTGCTTGCTCCAGGAACATGAAGAGCCTCAAACCATTCATTCATTCAGGTCATGAGAATGAGGTCTATAATTGTTACTGGTTTTTGGCATATCAAATATGACACAGGTAGCTTGCCAGGCTCTGCCATGTGGGTGGTATAACAAAAACCAAGCAAATGAAAAAAAATCATATATCCTTTAAAGTGTTCCTGATTAATAACTAGGTAAATAATAAAGCACAAATTATTCTAAGTAAAATGCATTTTGCATGCGAATTTTGACTTTGGAAAGTAGTACACCTTCCTCCTGATGATCTTTCAATGTTCAAGTTGGATCAACAGTCAAAATTTATAGTGAAGTATTACATATGTATATATAACTGCATATATATGCACTTATGCATATACATAGTACCAATGTAAATTATTAGAAATAGGTTTGGTGAATTTCAAAGCATCCTAGTTCTTTTTTAAAGTAGGTTTCAATGTAATTCTATTTCTGTAATTCTTGTGACTGTTCTTGCGTTAGAGCTGTGCATCCCAGGGAAGCACATTTATTATGTAACCTTGGTTCCATCACATCCACAGTGGGAATACAGTTAGAACACACTTCACTTCATCTTCTTGGAAGTATTAGTTCTTCTCAGAACTAGGAAGTTCTTATTACCAAGAATCCCGAGGTATTAGAAGTAGGGACTGAAAGTGCTTATGGGTCTTACAGTTAATAGAAAGTTATTTCAGTAGTGATGAAATGAAATTTCCCTTGCTATTCATGTAAATATTGCTATTGCCCTTCAAAGTCTCTGATCTATTTACACTTGATGAATCAGGGTTTAGGGGTTTTGTTGCTGTTGCCGATTGTGTTATTATCTTGCTTTTTGTTTTGGTTTTCCCTTTTCCCCAGGAATTGGAAAGAATAAAATGTGTATCTTGTAGGCATTTTGACTACATCTTTTGAATCACTTTCCATCAAAAGGTTATCTAATTCATTAGTCCAATTGTAGTATATACCAAGTATTGTTACTATTCCACGAAAAGCAGTATCACTGTATCACTGTATCACTGTCTTCCCATTCATCATCGATTTGCTCGAGCTGGCACCAGTAACCAGGAAAAGCAGTACTGGAAATATTTCTGAAATTCATTCTCTGTCATCTCTATCTCTCTTTTATTTCTCCAGAGATCTAAGCTAAATTCTCATGTCAACAATGAACAAAAAGAAGGTACCTCAACAGGGTGCCTGAATAAAGCTGACACATTGAGCACACACAGTGATGATTATTGTTTTCACCAAATGCCACACTTACAAATAGGAGAATATGTTAAGCATGAAATTCCTACATGTAATCTTAATTCTGTGATTGCATGCATTAGTAATGTTAGTTGTGTGTACGTGGTCTGGCAAAATTGATCTCTTTGGAATGTAAGGAGTTGCCTTCCAGTGATTGGCTCTTTCTAAGTTGAGTCTTACTAGGGTTGCTCTGGGACTTATTTTTATGGTCATTTAATCAGTCCTAAAGTACTCACTGAGCAGGCTCTAACTAAACATTGTGATTTCAGTGCTGCGATTAGTGAGATATCGCTCCAGGGAAATTGATGTTTTGAGTGTTTCTAGGGCAACCATTAATCTCTCCCAGGAGCAAGTCTGTAAGAAAACAGGGGATGAGAATATTAAATCCATTTTAAATGAAAGGAAACACCATATTTAATGGATCTGGTCGGTCAGCCTTAGTGGGTGGAGAGATGCGGTCGCACACACTAATGACATGGAGGCTCCTGCTGTTGAAGTAGTGACATCGCTGCTCAAAAAAGCCAGAATCAAGAAAATTTCACTTGATTAAATGGATAATGTTTTGTTTGGGTAATTTTGGTTGGTTTGGTTTTGTATGTTACTTCCTGTGGGTTTTTCAATACAGTTTAGCCACTGATCTAGCTAGAGGTTTGGCTTCAGGAGAATCTGAAGTAATTGTGTGAGCCCTGAAAACAGCAGGGAGAACCTCGTCACAGCTATAAAATGTTTAAGTGAATGCAGAGGAGAACAGAATGGAATTTGTTTTTTTTTTTCCCAATGCTTCTCTGACATTCTCTGTAGGACCACCTTTCCTCTCTCTTGTTTCATTTTCCATACTGTTAAACCTAGAAGACAGAGATTCTTCTTTAATAGTCACAAAACCTTAAATACAGGGCTTTAAAGTGCATTTTTTTTCCATCTCCAAAGAATTAGATCAGGATTCACAATGTCTTAGAAAAGAGGTGTCTTTTTTTTAATATTTTCTTCCTCGTTTATGGTGAGTAAGGGACTGAGAAACAGAAGAGAAGTAATTTGAGATTATCCTTTCTAAATGTGGGCGGCAGGAAGCCTTTCCACCTCAGGAATCCCAAAGCGTAGTTCAGATAAGGATAGGAAGGATCCAACTATGACCAGCTGATAGAAGTTGTTCACCAGTTGCCACTTCAAAGAGGAACAGAATGATCTTGTTAGTTTGTTGTATTTTGGAGGAGTGGGGGCACCCAAGGCATGCCCAGGTCACCCAAGATCCTCGGTGGCAATTACTAGCCAATTGACAGATAGATAGTTCAACACCAGTCCTGAGGGTTTGGTGCTGAGTTTTTTATGGCCACCCTGGCTGTGTTCTGGGTGAACCATGTGGTGCCGGAAGTTGACTCTGGGTAGGATTTATGCTCGGCCTACCCCCAACTGCTGTTCAATATCCCAGCCCCCAGGAACGGAAATTTAAAGTACAGAGTAGTGAGGAATGTGTAAGGACCCTTGCACCCTACCTTCCTTCTCCTTAAACAAGTTCGTGTTGTATCACGGTCTCTCTCCAACATCCATGCAGAAATAAAACTTTTGTTTTTGTTTTTCTTCACTGTTTAACCATAGTAGCTATAGAGAGAAGTGCTTTATTTTGCTTAATGGGATAATTTGAAAATCTGTCCCCTGAAGAATCAGAGTTTAATCTCAATATACACAGACAGGAGAGCATAGGTGAATGGAAATTTCCAAGTTGTGCACTATGTGGCAAGCTCTCCTCTGTCAGAGGGCAGCCTGTTGTTTCTCTGCTATACAAATAAGCTGCTTTACCACCTATTTACTAACAAAGAACTGTCAGTCGCTTCAACTGAGAAACAATCGACTTAGACAGATTAGGAGGAAAAACATAGGTAATAATTTCTTTATGAGTGGAAAGAAAAATGATCACTCACAGGAAGTATTCAAGAGTTTAACAAAAATAAAATTAAAAATAACTTAATGCATTATTCAACTTGTTATACCTGCCTAAGTAGCCTTGTTGACTCAAGAAAGAGAAATGCCACTTTCTTTGCATTTTCTCTCATCTATGATTTTTTTTCCTCCTATGGTTTTCTCTCTGATAGGGCTGAGAAGATAGCTCAAGGGACTGGAGTACATGAAAGGTGGAGTCCCTGGGTGTGAATCTTGGCACCCATGACTATCCAGCACTGCTGGGCTGGATCTGGCTGTTCCTGCACCACTCGGTCTAAGCGTCAAAACCTCAGGCCTGCACAGCCAAGCCAAGAAGCTCCAGGGTGGCCTCCAGGCTTCCTGAGCACTGTTGAATGGCCCCACAGAATAACGCTTTTTCTGATGATATGGTAGATCTACATTTTTGCTACACTTATTTTTTAAAAAATTATACCAGCTCCAGAGAGATAATATGAGGTCAGAGTAAAGTCCTTGGTAAAGCCCCTTGCTCACTATGGGGAGGTGTCACCCTGGAGGCCCCCAAACCCTGCTGCCCAGGTAGCCTTAGTGCATCCTCAGACCCTCACCAAAAGGCATTGTTAGGATACATCTACTATGAAATCACCCTTTAAAAGTATTAGACTTTATTCACACACTGTGATTTACAGAGTTGTTCATAATACAGTTGTTTCCACAAAAGTTGTTCATAATACAAAGTTGTTTCATAAAGTTGCTCATAATACAATGTAGGTGTGTAGTGTTCCAACACCAGTCCATCTCCAATGTGACCTTTCCTTCACCAATGTGTCAAGTTTCCCACCAGTACCCCAGAGCTGCCCCCTTAGAAGGCACAAAGTCCTTTGCTTTATATCGTTTCTTACAACACAATGACAAATGAGATTATCAAAAATCAGTTCAGTAAAAAGAAAAAGTGTGAAAATTGATTTAGCATTAATTTATATATTTAATAATGTTATTAAAGACATTAGGGATTTATTGAGATGTTTGGTGCCAGTTGAGCCTTTTCTGTTATTGTTTTTACTTATTGAGTTTAATTGGCTTCCATATGACTTTCCTCATCTAATTTGCTGTGCACTACTAGGCTATCAGTGTTGTGAAATTTGGAGGTGTCACACAGTTACATATGCTAGGGACTGTAGAAGTGGGATGATTCATCAACTTGACATCTCTTAAGAGTAGTAGGCTTAGCATCTCTTGAGATTAGTTGTGGAGTAGGTCATTATATGTTAAGGATATGGGGGTGTGGGTGGGGCTGCTATGGTTTTGGCACCATGGAGATTCAGCCCAGCCCCCTCCCAAGAAGGCCCCAAAGTTCTCAAGCAGAGACAGGCTTACTTGGGAAATTTGTCAGCTTGGTTTCTCTTCCGAGATTAGTCTGAAGTCACTATTGGTTTCAAATTAAAAATACTTTTCTAAGAGACTATGGATTTAATTGACATAGACTTTACTTGGGAAGACGATCGGAATGAATAAAGCTAAGAAGCTTTTTTTTTTTTTTTTTTAAATATTTTATTACACCGCCATGTGATATACAATTACAAAGATGTTCATGTTTGGGTTTCCGCCATACAGTGTTCCAGCACCCATCCCTCCACCAGTGCCCATCTCCCAACACCAATGTCCCCACTTCCCCCCCCCTCCCCCCCCGCCTCCATGGCAAATTCTTTATCTCTTCTCTTACACATTGTGGATTGCAATACATACATTCAGAGATCATCATGTATATCTTTTTCCTATATTCAATGCTCAGTTCTAGACTGGTATTATCATTTTTGACAAATATTAGCACACTGTTCTCTTCTCTGTCCTACCCAACCACTGATTCCCACATGTTTGTGGAAGATTCCACCTTTTTTTTTTTTATTGAAAGATGCTAGGTAGAGCTTTGGTTCTACAGTGTTCCAACACGCACCCTCCGCCCAAACCCATCTCCCATCACCAATGACCCCACCTCCTCCCCCGCTCCCCGCACCTCAACCACTTGGCGAGTTCTGTATGTCATTTCTTTCCTCTTTATATCTCCTTCCCAACAAACTTTCCTGCTCTTCGTTGACTGCAATGCATTAAAAGACATTACTGTTTCACTATTTTAGTGGACCATGCGGCCGCAAGCGGCCGCGCTACCCTGACTCGAACTGGCTTTGCTCTGTTGATCTGGTCTGAGGCCGTTAGCGCGTCCGGACAGCAAAAATGGTGGCCAGTGTGGTGGGCGAAGTCACATCCGGCTGCCTCCGGGACCCCAGAGGCGACGGGCCCACTCCCAAAACCCATTTGCCCTCCTCGGGGTTCCATGGTCAGCTAGGCCCGGCGCAGGCCGAGCGCCAGCCTCCCCAGCCTTCCGTGAGGCCCTGTGCTGGCCCGTGGGCAGCTCGCCGGCAGGGGCCACCAGGTCCGACAAGATGGAGGGGGAAGGGACCGACCACGCCTCCACTGACGACTTCCCGGTGATTCCCGCCTCTTGGAGCCGCCTACCTGGGCCTCGAACTGGCTTTGCTCTGTTGATCTGGTCTGAGGCCGTTTCGCAGCGTCCGGACAGCAAAAATGGTGGCCAAGTGTGGTGGGCGGAGTCACACCCGGCTGCCTCCGGGACCCCAGAGGCGACGGGCCTCACTCCCAAAACCCATCTGCCCTCCTCGGGGTTCCATGGTCAGCTAGGCCCGGCGCAGGCCGGGCGCCAGCCTCCCCAGCCTTCCGTGAGGCCCCTGTGCTGGCCCGTGGGCAGCTCGTCGGCAGGGCCACCAGGTCCGACAAGATGGAGGGGGAAGGGACGACCACGCCTCCACTGACGACTTCCGGTGATTCCCGCCTCTTGGAGCCGCCTACCTGGGCTCGAACTGGCTTTGCTCTGTTGATCTGGTCTGAGGGCCGTTTCGCAGCGCCCGGACAGCAAAAATGGTGGCCAGTGTGGTGGGCGAGTCACACCCGGCTGCCTCGGGACCCCCAGAGGCGACGGGCCCACTCCCCAAAACCCATCTGCCCTGCTCGGGCTTCCATGGTCAGCTAGGCCCGGCGCAGGGCCGAGCGCCAGCCTCCCCAGCCTTCCGTGAGGCCCCCTGTGCCCGTGGGCAGCTCGCCGGCAGGGCCACCAGGTCCGACAAGATGGAGGGGGAAGGGACGACCACGCCTCCCCACTGGACGACTTCCGGTGATTCCCGCCTCTTGGAGCCGCCTACCTGGGCTCGAACTGGCTTTGCTCTGTTGATCTGGTCTGAGGCCGTTCCGCAGCGTCCGGACAGCAAAAATGGTGGCCAGTGTGGTGGGCGAGTCACACCCGGCTGCCTCCGGGACCCCCCAGAGGCGCGGGGCCCACTCCCAAAAACCCATCTGCCCCTGCTCGGGGCTTCCATGGTCAGCTAGGCCCGGCGCGAGGCCGAGCGCCAGCCTCCCCAGCCTTCCGTGAGGGCCCTGCTGGCCCGTGGCAGCTCTGCGGCAGGGCCACCAGGTCCGACAAGATGGAGGGGAAGGGACGACCACGCCTCCACAGACGACTTCCGGTGATTCCCGCCTCTTGGAGCCGCCTACCTGGGCTCGAACTGGCTTTGCTCTGTTGATCTGGTCTGAGGCCGCTTCGCAGCGTCCGGACAGCAAAAATGGTGGCCAGTGTGGTGGGCGAAGTCACACCCGGCTGCCTCCGGGACCCCCCAGAGGCGACGGGCCCACTCCCAAAACCCATCTGCCCTCCCTCGGGGTCTCCATGGTCAGCTAGGCCCGGTGCAGGCCGAGCGCCAGCCTCCCCAGCCTTCCGTGAGGCCCCTGTGCTGGCCCGGGGCAGCCAGCCGGGCAGGGCCACCAGGTCCGACAAGATGGAGGGGAAGGGACGACCACGCTCCACTGGGACGACTTCCGGTGATTCCCGCCTCTTGGAGCCGCCTACCTGGGCTCGAACTGGCTTTTGCTCTGTTGATCTGGTCTGAGGCCGTTTCGCAGCGTCCGGACAGCAAAAATGGTGGCTAGTGTGGTGGGCGAGTCACATCTGGCTGCTTCCGGGACCCCTCCAGAGGCGACGGGCCCACTCCCAAAACCCATCTGCCCTCCTCGGGGGTTCCATGGTCAGCTAGGCCCGGCGCAGGCCGAGCGCCAGCCTCCCCAGCCTTCCGTGAGGGGCCCTGTGCTGGCCCGTGGGCAGCCTCGCCGGCAGGGCCACCAGGTCCGACAAGATGGAGGGGGAAGGGACGACCACGCCTCCACTGGCGACTTCCGGTGATTCCCGCCTCTTGGAGCCGCCTACCTGGGCTCGAACTGGCTTTGCTCTGTTGATCTGGTCTGAGGCCGTTTTCGCAGCGTCCGACAGCAAAAATGGTGGCCAGTGTGGTGGGCGAGTCACACCCAGGTGCCTTCGGGACCCCCAGAGGCGACGGGCCCACTCCCAAAACCCATCTGCCCTCCTCGGGGTTCCATGGTCAGCTAGGCCCGGCGCAGGCCTGAGCGCCAGCCTCCCCAGCCTTCCGTGAGGCCTGTGCTGCCGTGGGCAGCTCGCCGCAGGGCCACCAGGTCCGACAAGATGGAGGGGGAAGGGACGACCACGCCTCCACTGACGACTTCCCGTGATTCCCGCCTCTTGGAGCCGCCTACCTGGGCTCGAACTGGCTTTGCTCTGTTGATCTGGTCTGAGGCCGTTTGCAAGCGTCCGGACAGCAAAAATGGTGGCCAGTGTGGTGGCGAGTCACACCCGGCTGCCTCCGGGACCCCCCCAGAGGCGACGGCCCACCCCAAACCCATCTGCCCTCCTCGGGTTCCATGGTCAGCTAGGCCCGGCGCAGGCCGAGCGCCAGCCTCCCCAGCCCTCCGTGAGGCCCTTGGCCCGTGGGCAGCCTCGCCGGCAGGGCCACCAGGTCCGACAAGATGGAGGTGTGAAGGGACGACCACGTCTCCACTGACGACTTCCGTGATTCCCGCCTCTTGGAGCCGCCTACCTGGGCTCCGAACTGGCTTTGCTCTGTTGATCTGGTCTGAGGCCGTTTTGCAGCGTCCGGACAGCAAAAATGGTGGCCAGTGTGGTGGGCGAGTCACACCCGGCTGCCTCCGACCCCCAGAGGCGACGGGCCCACTCCCAAAACCCATCTGCCCTCCTCGGGTTCCATGGTCAGCTAGGCCGGCGCAGGCCGTGGCGCCAGCCTCCCCCAGCCTTCCGTGAGGCCTC
>JAJIBD010026963.1:0-52202 GCA_021461705.1 Cryptotis parvus
CCAATGTCCCCACTTCCCTCCCCCTCCCCAGCCCGCCCTATGGCAAATTCTTTATCTCTTCTCTTACACATTGTGGATTGCAATACATACATTCAGAGATCATCATGTATATCTTTTTTCCTATATTCAATGCTCAGTTCTAGACTGGTATTATCATTTTTGACAAATATTAGCACACTGTTCTCTTCTCTGTCCTACCCAACCACTGATTCCCACATGTTTGTGGAAGATTCCACCTTTTTTTTTTTTTTGAAAGATGCTAGGTAGAGCTTTTGGTTCTACAGTGTTCCAACACGCACCCTCCGCCCAAACCCATCTCCCATCACCAATGACCCCTCCCCCCTCCCCGCCCCCCGCACCTCAACCACTTGGCGAAGTTCTGTATGTCATTTCTTTCCTCTTTTATATCTCCTTCCCAACAAACTTTCCTGCTCTTCGTTGACTGCAATGCATTAAAAGACATTACTGTTTCACTATTTTAGTGGACCCGCACGGCCGCAAGCGGCCGCGCGACCTGGGCTCGAACTGGCTTTTGCTCTGTTGATCTGGTCTGAGGCCGCTTTCGCAGCGCCCGGACAGCAAAAATGGTGGCTAGTGTGGTGGGCGAGTCACATCCGGCTGCTTCCGGGACCCCCTCAGAGGCGACGGCCCACTCCCCAAAACCCATCTGCCCTCCTCGGGTTCCATGGTCAGCCAGGCCCGGGCGCAGGCCGAGCGCCAGCCTCCCCAGCCTTCCGTGAGGCCCCTGTGCTGGCCCGGGGCAGCCTGCCGGGCAGGGCCACCAGGTCCGACAAGATGGAGGGGGAAGGGACCACCACGCCTCCACTGACGACTTCCCGGTGATTCCCGCCTCTTGGAGCCGCCTACCTGGGCTCGAACTGGCTTTTGCTCTGTTGATCTGGTCTGAGGCCGCTTCGCAGCGTCCGGACAGCAAAAATGGTGGCTAGTGTGGTGGGCGAGTCACATCTGGCTGCTTCCGGGACCCCTCAGAGGCGACGGGCCCACTCCCAAAACCCATCTGCCCTCCTCGGGTTCCATGGTCAGCTAGGCCCGGCGCAGGCCGAGCGCCAGCCTCCCCAGCCTTCCGTGAGGCCCTGTGCTGGCCCGTGGGCAGCTCGCCGGCAGGGCCACCAGGTCCGACAAGATGGAGGGGGGGAAGGGACGACCACGCCCCACTGACGACTTCCCGGTGATTCCCGCCTCTTGGAGCCGCCTACCTGGGCTCGAACTGGCTTTGCTCTGTTGGATCTGGTCTGAGGCCGCTTTCGCAGCGTCCCGACAGCAAAAATGGTGGCTAGTGTGGTGGGCGCAGTCACATCTGGCTGCTTCCGGGACCCCTCAGAGGCGACGGGCCCACTCCCAAAAACCCATCTGCCCTCCTCGGGGTTCCATGGTCAGCTAGGCCCGGCGCAGGCCGAGCGCCAGCCTCCCCAGCCTTCCGTGAGGCCCTGTGCTGGCCCGTGGGCAGCTCAGCCGGCAGGGGCCACCAGGTCCGACAAGATGGAGGGGGAAGGGACGCACCACGCCCCACTGACGACTTCCCGGTGATTCCCCGCCTCTTGGAGCCGCCTACCTGGGCCTCGAACTGGCTTTGCTCTGTTGATCTGGTCTGAGGCCGCTTCGCAGCGCCCGACAGCAAACATGGTGGCTAGTGTGGTGGGCGAGTCACATCTGGCTGCTTCCGGGACCCTCAGAGGCGACGGGCCCACTCCCAAAAACCCATCTGCCCCTCCTCGGGGTTCCATGGTCAGCTAGGCCCGGCGCAGGCCGAGCGCCAGCCTCCCCCAGCCTCCGTGGAGGCCCCAGTGCTGGCCCGTGGGCAGCTCGCCGGCAGGGGCCACCAGGTCCGACAAGATGGAGGGGGAAGGGACGACCACGCCTCCACTGACGACTTCCCGGTGATTCCCGCCTCTTGAGCCGCCTACCTGGGCTCGAACTGGCTTTTGCTCTGTTGATCTGGTCTGAGGCCGCAGCGCGCCCGACAGCAAAAATGGTGGCTAGTGTGGTGGGCGAGTCACATCTGGCTGCTTCCGGGACCCCTCAGAGGCGACGGGCCCACTCCCAAAACCCATCTGCCCTCCTCGGGTTCCATGGTCAGCTAGGCCCGGCGCAGGCCGAGCGCCAGCCTCCCCAGCCTTCCGTGAGGCCCCTGTGCTGGCCCCGTGGGCAGCTCGCCGGGCAGGGCCACCAGGTCCGACAAGATGGAGGGGGAAGGGACGACCACGCCTCCACTGACGACTTCCCGGTGATTCCCGCCTCTTGGAGCCGCCTACCTGGGCTCGAACTGGCTTTGCTCTGTTGATCTGGTCTGAGGCCGCTTCGCAGCGCCCTGACAGCAAAAATGGTGGCTAGTGTGGTGGGCGAAGTCACATCTGGCTGCTTCCGGGACCCCTCAGAGGCGACGGGCCCACTCCCAAAACCCATCTGCCCTCCTCGGGTTCCATGGTCAGCTAGGCCCGGCGCAGGCCGAAGCGCCAGCCTCCCCCCAGCCTTCCGTGAGGCCCCTGTGCTGGCCCGTGGGCAGCTCGCCGGGCAGGGCCACCAGGTCCGACAAGATGGAGGGGGGGAAGGGACCACCACGCCTCCACTGACGACTTCCCGGTGATTCCCCGCCTCTTGGAGCCGCCTACCTGGGCTCGAACTGGCTTTGCTCTGTTGATCTGGTCTGAGGCCGCTCGCAGCGTCCGGACAGCAAACATGGTGGCTAGTGTGGTGGGCGAAGTCACATCTGGCTGCTTCCGGGACCCCTCAGAGGCGACGGCCCACCCTCCCAAAACCCATCTGCCCCTCCTCGGGTTCCATGGTCAGCTAGGGCCCGGCGCAGGCCGAGCGCCAGCCTCCCCAGCCTTCCGTGAGGCCCCCCCTGTGCTGGCCCGTGGGCAGCCTGCCGGCAGGGCCACCAGGTCCGACAAGATGGAGGGGGAAGGGACCGACCACGCCTCCACTGACGACTTCCCGGTGATTCCCCGCCTCTTGGAGCCGCCTACCTGGGCTCGAACTGGCTTTTGCTCTGTTGATCTGGTCTGAGGCCGCTTCGCAGCGCCCGACAGCAAACATGGTGGCTAGTGTGGTGGGCGAAGTCACATCTGGCTGCTTCCGGGACCCCTCAGAGGCGACGGGCCCACTCCCAAAACCCATCTGCCCCTCCTCGGGTTCCATGGTCAGCTAGGCCCGGCGCAGGCCGAGCGCCAGCCTCCCCAGCCTTCCGTGAGGCCCCTGAGCTGGCCCGTGGGCAGCTCCGCCGGCAGGGCCACCAGGTCCGACAAGATGGAGGGGGAAGGGACGACCACGCCCCACTGACGACTTCCCGGTGATTCCCGCCTCTGGAGCCGCCTACCTGGGCTCGAACTGGCTTTGCTCTGTTGATCTGGTCTGAGGCCGCTTCGCAGCGCCCGACAGCAAACATGGTGGCTAGTGTGGTGGGCGAGTCACATCTGGCTGCTTCCGGGACCCCTCAGAGGCGACGGGCCCACCCCAAAACCCATCTGCCCTCCTCGGGTTCCATGGTCAGCTAGGCCCGGCGCAGGCCGAGCGCCAGCCTCCCCAGCCTTCCGTGAGGCCCCCTGTGCTGGCCCGTGGGCAGCTCGCCGGGCAGGGCCACCAGGTCCGACAAGATGGAGGGGGGAAGGGACGACCACGCCTCCACTGACGACTTCCCGGTGATTCCCGCCTCTTGGAGCCGCCTACCTGGGCCTCGAACTGGCTTTGCTCTGTTGATCTGGTCTGAGGCCGCTTTCGCAGCGTCCGGACAGCAAACATGGTGGCTAGTGTGGTGGGCGAGTCACATCTGGCTGCTTCCGGGACCCCTCAGAGGCGACGGGCCCACTCCCAAAACCCATCTGCCCTCCTCGGGGTTCCATGGTCAGCTAGGCCCGGCGCAGGCCGAGCGCCAGCCTCCCCAGCCTTCCGTGGAGGCCCCTGTGCTGGCCCGTGGGCAGCCTCGCCGGCAGGGCCACCAGGTCCGACAAGATGGAGGGGGAAGGGACGACCACGCCCCACTGACGACTTCCCGTGATTCCCGCCTCTTGGAGCCGCCTACCTGGGCTCGAACTGGCTTTGCTCTGTTGATCTGGTCTGAGGCCGCTTCGCAGCGTCCGGACAGCAAACATGGTGGCTAGTGTGGTGGGCGAAGTCACATCTGGCTGCCTCCGGGACCCCTCAGAGGCGACGGCCCACTCCCCAAAACCCATCTGCCCCCTCCTCGGGGTTCCATGGTCAGCTAGGCCCGGCGCAGGCCGAGCGCCAGCCTCCCCAGCCTTCCGTGAGGCCCTGTGCTGGCCCGCGGGCAGCCTCGCCGGCAGGGCCACCAGGTCCGACAAGATGGAGGGGGGAAGGGACGACCACGCCTCCACTGACGACTTCCCGGTGATTCCCGCCTCTTGGAGCCGCCTACCTGGGCTCGAACTGGCTTTGCTCTGTTGATCTGGTCTGAGGCCGCTTCGCAGCGCCGGACAGCAAACATGGTGGCTAGTGTGGTGGGCGAGTCACATCTGGCTGCTTCCGGGACCCCTCAGAGGCGACGGGCCCACTCCCAAAACCCATCTGCCCCTCCTCGGGGTTCCATGGTCAGCTAGGCCCGGCGCAGGCCGAGCGCCAGCCTCCCCCAGCCTTCCGTGAGGCCCTGTGCTGGCCCGTGGGCAGCCTCGCCGGCAGGGCCACCAGGTCCGACAAGATGGAGGGGGGAAGGGACGACCACGCCTCCACTGACGACTTCCCGGTGATTCCCTCGCCTCTTGGAGCCGCCTACCTGGGCTCGAACTGGCTTTGCTCTGTTGATCTGGTCTGAGGCCGCTTTCGCAGCGCCCGGACAGCAAACATGGTGGCTAGTGTGGTGGGCGAAGTCACATCTGGCTGCTTCCGGGACCCCTCAGAGGCGACGGGCCCACTCCCAAAACCCATCTGCCCTCCTCGGGGTTCCATGGTCAGCTAGGCCCGGCGCAGGCCGAGCGCCAGCCTCCCCAGCCTTCCGTGAGGCCCCTGTGCTGGCCCGTGGGCAGCTCGCCGGCAGGGCCACCAGGTCCGACAAGATGGAGGGGGAAGGGACGACCACGCCTCCACTGACGACTTCCCGGTGATTCCCGCCTCTTGGAGCCGCCTACCTGGGCTCGAACTGGCTTTGCTCTGTTGATCTGGTCTGAGGCCGCTTTCGCAGGTCCCGGACAGCAAACATGGTGGCTAGTGTGGTGGGCGAGTCACATCTGGCTGCTTCCGGGACCCCTCAGAGGCGACGGGCCCACTCCCAAAACCCATCTGCCCTCCCTCGGGGTTCCATGGTCAGCTAGGCCCGGCGCAGGCCGAGCGCCAGCCTCCCCCAGCCTTCCGTGAGGCCCTGTGCTGGCCCGTGGGCAGCCTCGCCGGGCAGGGCCACCAGGTCCGACAAGATGGAGGGGGAAGGGACGACCACGCCTCCACTGACGACTTCCCGGTGATTCCCCGCCTCTTGGAGCCGCCTACCTGGGCTCGGAACTGGCTTTTGCTCTGTTGATCTGGTCTGAGGCCGCTTCGCAGCGCCCGACAGCAAACATGGTGGCTAGTGTGGTGGGCGAGTCACATCTGGCTGCTTCCGGGACCCCTCAGAGGCGACGGGCCCACTCCCAAAACCCATCTGCCCTCCTCGGGGTTCCATGGTCAGCTAGGCCCGGCGCAGGCCGAGCGCCAGCCTCCCCAGCCTTCCGTGAGGCCCCTGTGCTGGCCCGTGGGCAGCTCGCCGGCAGGGCCACCAGGTCCGACAAGATGGAGGGGGAAGGGACGACCACGCCTCCACTGACGACTTCCCGGTGATTCCCGCCTCTTGGAGCCGCCTACCTGGGCTCGAACTGGCTTTGCTCTGTTGATCTGGTCTGAGGCCGCTTTCGCAGCGTCCGGACAGCAAACATGGTGGCTAGTGTGGTGGGCGAGTCACATCTGGCTGCTTCCGGGACCCCTCAGAGGCGACGGGCCCACTCCCCAAAACCCATCTGCCCTCCTCGGGGTTCCATGGTCAGCTAGGCCCGGCGCAGGCCGAGCGCCAGCCTCCCCCAGCCTTCCGTGAGGCCCTGTGCTGGCCCGTGGGCAGCTTCGCCGGCAGGGCCACCAGGTCCGACAAGATGGAGGGGGAAGGGACGACCACGCCTCCACTGACGACTTCCCGGTGATTCCTCGCCTCTTGGAGCCGCCTACCTGGGCTCGAACTGGCTTTGCTCTGTTGATCTGGTCTGAGGCCGTTTCGCAGCGTCCGGACAGCAAACATGGTGGCTAGTGTGGTGGGCGAGTCACATCTGGCTGCTTCCGGGACCCTCAGAGGCGACGGGCCCACTCCCAAAACCCATCTGCCCTCCTCGGGTTCCATGGTCAGCTAGGCCCGGCGCAGGCCGAGCGCCAGCCTCCCCCCAGCCTTCCGTGAGGCCCTGTGCTGGCCCGTGGGCAGCTTCGCCGGCAGGGCCACCAGGTCCGACAAGATGGAGGGGGAAGGGACCGACCACGCCTCCACTGACGACTTCCCGGTGATTCCCGCCTCTTGGAGCCGCCTACCTGGGCTCGAACTGGCTTTGCTCTGTTGATCTGGTCTGAGGCCGTTTCGCAGCGTCCGGACAGCAAACATGGTGGCTAGTGTGGTGGGCGAGTCACATCTGGCTGCTTCCGGGACCCCTCAGAGGCGACGGGCCCACCTCCCAAAACCCATCTGCCCTCCTCGGGGTTCCATGGTCAGCTAGGCCCGGCGCAGGCCGAGCGCCAGCCTCCCCCAGCCTTCCGTGAGGCCCTGTGCTGGCCCGTGGGCAGCTCTCGCCGGCAGGGCCACCAGGTCCGACAAGATGGAGGGGGGAAGGGACGACCACGCCTCCACTGACGACTTCCCGGTGATTCCCGCCTCTTGGAGCCGCCTACCTGGGCTCGAACTGGCTTTGCTCTGTTGATCTGGTCTGAGGCCGTTCTCGCAGCGTCCGGACAGCAAACATGGTGGCTAGTGTGGTGGGCGAGTCACATCTGGCTGCTTCCGGGACCCCTCAGAGGCGACGGGCCCACCTCCCAAAACCCATCTGCCCTCCTCGGGGTTCCATGGTCAGCTAGGCCCGGCGCAGGCCGAGCGCCAGCCTCCCCCAGCCTTCCGTGAGGCCCTGTGCTGGCCCGTGGGCAGCTCGCCGGCAGGGCCACCAGGTCCGACAAGATGGAGGGGGAAGGGACGACCACGCCTCCACTGACGACTTCCCGGTGATTCCCGCCTCTTGGAGCCGCCTACCTGGGCTCGAACTGGCTTTGCTCTGTTGATCTGGTCTGAGGCCGCTTTCGCAGCGTCCGACAGCAAACATGGTGGCTAGTGTGGTGGGCGAGTCACATCTGGCTGCTTCGGGACCCCTCAGAGGCGACGGGCCCACTCCCAAAACCCATCTGCCCTCCTCGGGGTTCCATGGTCAGCTAGGCCCGGCGCAGGCCGCAGCGCCAGCCTCCCCAGCCTTCCGTGAGGCCCTGTTCCAGCATTTATTGATTAGCAGCCGCGAGCCAGGGTGTGATCAACTCCTCTGCTGGGTGGAGTTCTGACAAGTGGGGAGTCCGATATATATATATATATATGAAAAACACTATAGGATAGAGAGGTTGAGATTTTTTGTGAGAGTCTATCTTGCTCCTGGCTTACACAACCTAAGGAACTCTTCTCCTTATGGTTCAAACTGGTGTCTTTGTATTCCTATAGGCATGTACAAAAACAAAGGTTCTTGGGTACTGTGCTTCGTTACAGATCCACTCTCTCTTTATCATTTACAATCCTCAATCTAGGATAACTTGCTAATTCTCTATTAACCTTAGAGGCTCATGATTTTAGCACTGAAAGTCACGTATTTTGGAACACTTGTTGAGTTCCTGGCAAATTGGTGAAGAGCTGCTGACCCTGCATACTGTATTGCTCTGTATTGCTTCAGCATGCTAGTTACACAACTATTTTCAGCATTGACACTTGCTCTCCTTGTATGGAATGTCCTTCTCATTCTATGTAGCTAATTCTCTTGCACCCCCAGGATTTTTCTCAGTTGTCATCATCTCAGTGAAGCTTTCTCTGAGCACTCTAACAAAATTCCCTTTCCATCCCCTCTCAGCAATCTACCACTCCCTAATCTGTTCTGGTTTATTTGTATAGGTTTAGTCTTCTCCATGAATACACTGTATAATTAAGCTATCTATGTTTTTAGGTTGTGTCTTCTTGCTAGAATGAAAGGGAGTGATCTTTGTTGTTACTAAGCACTTAGAATAATACCTTGGCATTCTATTGTCTTTTGGTGATTTAATGGGAGAGCAATTGGGGAGTTGATGGAGGAAATTGCAATGAAGGTGCTATTTATACCCAAAGAAAGTAAAGCAATGATCAATGAATATCTAGGTGAGAAAACATTTAGCAAAGTTTTAGGCAGTGAATGCATGTCAGGCCTGGCAAGTTCTCTTAAGAGCAAGGAGACAGTAAATATGGAGTGAAAAAGTGGAGGTTAGGAGATGAAGGAGGTAAGGCAGCTAGAGTCCAGATCATGTGAAGACGAAGGTTATGACAGTAATCTGTCTTCTATTGTGATTGTGATGAGAAGTCAATTGGATGATTTTGTGGAGGAGTGGCATGATCTGACTCAGCTTTAACAACTTGCCCTGGTGACTGTATTGACAGTTGGGGGCAAGGGCAGCAATAGGAAGCCCAGATATGAAACTCTGAAATAGATGCTGTTGGTTTAGACAAGATTAAGAACTGCAAGATGGAGCGAAAAGGACAAACTCTGGGTCAACACTGAACATTGATGGTCTGTATGTGCAGTGTGAGGGAAAAAAAGTCAAGATCTCTATCAGATAAACAGATAAAAAAGAGATAATTTCTGCTATATAAAGGAAATTTTCCCTTTGAGTTTAATATATATTAAAAAAAACCAAAGTCACAAATGTACTGCTTGGTGAATTTTTTACAAGGGAAAATGTACATATAATCACTCCAGATCCCAAGGGGTCTCTCAATGTTGCTTCCATTTCAAAGTATATAGCTCCAGAAACACTTTCCCCACTATTGTTCTTATTCATGTTATTATTATTTTATAATTATTTTTAGAAGCAAGCCTAATTTTTTCTTCAAAAAATTAAGATGTCATGGTTTGCAATAGTATTCATATTGTTTTATGTTTCTAATGTGGTTGCATAACTCTTACCACTGGAGTGTTGGTGTTCCGCCTCCCATTCCCCCATGGTCCTTTTATCCTCTTCCCTGTACTCCCATTTCCAGCCCTGGCATCCTTGGTTCTCAGTTGTGTTGGTTAAATCTCACTGTTTATTTCTTCTGACATTGTCTGTTCGCCTCCCTCCCTTTTTTAAAATGTGTATTTCATGTGGGAATGGTATATTTGTCTGGTGTATTTTGGTATATTTCTCTGGTATATTTGTCTTTATCCTTTATTTTTCTGTATTTTTCTTTATCCTTTAGGCTTGTTTAGCATTTCTTATAGAGTCATCCTAGTTAAAATGAAATGCAAGATTTATCTTTTCGCTGAAATCATGCAGTTAGTTAGTGGGGATGGAGCTGGAAGGTATCATGTAAACAAAACATACCAGGATGAGAACAAATGCCAGATTATCTCAAACATCTGTGGATTATATAGGGACAATCCAAGGAAGTAGGTGGTATTGAACAAGGACAAACTCTTTTATCTTTGATTACAGTCTTACCAACAAATGATGGAGGAAAGTGTGTGTGGGGAACGAAGATCAAATCAGAGGTGACATAGGACTGATAATTTGATGTCATAGTGTGCAAAATTTTATGTATAAACACTATAAATTTAAATGTTATTGTAACCATATCATTTAGACTATAGTACATTTAGAAAAAAAATTCATTTTTCATTACACTGAATAATATTCCATAGTGTCTCTATACCATAATGTTTTTACCCACTCTTTTTTTTTGTTGGGTAATTGGATTGTTTCTGCATTTTGACTGTTGAGAATAATTCTTTTTTTTTTTTAAGTATTTTATTATACCACCTTGAGATATACAATTACAAAGACATACAATTAAAAAGTTCATATTTGGGTCTTGATCATACAGTGTTCCAGCACCCATCCCTCCACCAGTGCCCATCTCCCACCACCAAGGTCCCCGGTTCCCTCCCCCTCCCTCAGCCCTCCTCCATGGCAGGTTCTTTATTTTTTTCCCCTTTCTCTCTCTTTCTCTTTTCTTTCACTTCCAGACTATGGATAACAGAACATACATTAAAGGGTTGTCATGTGTATCTTTTTGCTGTATTTAATGCTCAGTTCTAGGTTAGTATTAGTACCCTTGACAATTGTTAGCACACTGTTCCATTTTCTGTCTTATCTAGCCTCTCACTCCCACACATTTGTGATAATTTCCACCTTTGACAAGACCTCCTGATACATGTTTCATTTGACCTTGGATATTGGTATCATAGTATGTACATATATATTTATGTCATGAAATAAATGCAGTCATTCTGTATCTGTCTCTCTCCTGGCTAATTTCACTCAACATAATCTTCTCCATGTCCATCCATTTATAGGCACATTTTATAACTTCATTTTTCCTAACAGCTGCATAGTATTCCATTGTGTAGATGTACCAAAGCTTCTTTATCCAGTCATCGATTTTCGGGCACTCTGGTTGCTTCCAGATTCTGGCTATTGTGAATAATGCTGCTATGAACATAAAAGTAGGGATGGTGTTTCTGCTGCGTATTTTTGGCTTCCCAGAGTATATTCCCAGGAGTGGTATGGCTGGGTCAAATGGGAGTTCAATTTCTAGTCTTTGGAGGAATGTCCATATTGTTTTCCAGAAAGGCTGTACCAGCTGGCATTCCCACCAACAATGGATGAATTTCCCCTTTCCCCCACATCCATGCCAGCACTTGTTCTTACTCTTTTGAATATGTGCCAGTCTCTGTGGTGTAAAATATCTCATTGTTATTTTGATTTGCATCTCTCTGATGATAAGTGATGATGAGCATTTTTTATATGCCATTTGGCCATTCGAATTTCTTCCTTGCTGAAGTTTCTGTTCATTTCTTCTCCCATTTTTTGATGGGGTTGTTTGTTTTCTTCTTGTAAAGTTCTACCAGTGCCTGATATATCCTGGATATTAACCCCTTAGCAGATGGGTACTGGGTGAATATTCTTTCCCATTCTGTGGACTGTCTTTGTATCTTAGTCACTGTTTCTTTTGAGGTGCAGAAGCTTTTTTTGCTTCATTTAGTCCCATATGTTTATCTTTTCTTCTAGTTGCTTTGTTAGTGATGTTTCACCTTTGAAGATGCCTTTAGCTTCAATGTCATGGAGGGTTTTTCCTATATTTTCTTCAATGTACTTTATGGATTCAAGTCTGATATTGAGATATTTAATTCATTTTGGTCTGATTTTTGTGCATGGTGTTAGACACAGGTCCAAATTCATTTTTTTTATACATGTTGCTGCCCAATTTTCCCAACATCACTTGTTGAAGAGGCTTTCCTTACTCCATTTTGGACTCTTTGCACCTTTATCAAAGATTAAATGATCATGTGTTTGAGGTTGGGTGTCAGGATACTCAATTCTATTCCATAGGTCTACAGGTCAGTTTTTATTCCATTACCATGCTGTTTTAATTACTACTGCCTTGTAGTACAGTTTGAAGTTGGGAAAGGTGATGCCTCCCATCTTCTTTTTCCTGAGGATTGCTTTAGCTATCCTTGGGGGGTTTATTGTTCCATACAAATTTCAGGAGTGTTTGGTCAATTTCTTTGAAGAATGTCATGGGTATCCTTATAGGGACTGCATTGAATCTGTACAGAGCTCTAGGGAGTTTTACCATTTTGACAATGTTAATTCTCTCCATCCATGAGCAGGGAATGTTTCCATTTCCTTGTGTCCTCTCTTATCTCTTGGAGCAGTGTCTTGTAGTTTTCTTTGTACAGGTCCTTTACACACTTGGTTAAGTTGATTCCTAGGTATTTGACTTTCTGTGGCACAATTGTGAATGGAATTGTTTCCTTTATATCCCATTCCTCTCTTTCGTTATTTGTATATAGGAAAGCCACCGACTTTTGGGTGTTGATTTTGTATCCTGCCACTCTACTATATGTGTCTATTGTTTCTAGGAGTTTTTTGGTAGAGAGTTTAGTGTTCTCTAGGTATAATATGTCATCTGTGAATAATGATAGGTTGACTTCTTCCTTGCCTATCTGGATGCACTTGATGTCCTTTTTCTTCTCTAATTGCTATGGCAAGTACTTCCAGTACTATATTCAATAAAAGAGGTGAGAGTGGGCAACCTTGTCTTGTCCCTGATCTGAAGGGGAAGACTTTCAATTTTTCCGCTTTTAGAATGATGCTCGCTGTGGGCTTTTGTTAGATGGCTGTAACTATCTTGAGGAAAGTCCATTCAATTCCCATTTTATGGAGGGTTTTAATCATGAACGAGTGCTGGATCTTGTCAAATGCTTTCTCTGCGTCTATTGATAGGATCGTATGATTTTTTATTTTTTCTCTTATTGACATGATGTATTATGTTGATTGACTTGCGAATGTTGAACCATACTTGCATTCCTGGAATGAATTCTACTTGGTCATGATGTATAATCTTCTTGATGAGTCTTTGGATTTTGTTGGCTAGTATTTTGTTGAAGATCTTAGCATCCGTGTTCATCAGGGATATTGGTCTGTAGTTTTCTTTCTTTGTGTTGTCTCTCTCCCTGCTTTGGGTATCAGGGTGATATGTGCCTTGTAGAAGCTGTTTGGGAGTGTTTCTGTTTCTTCTATTTCCTGGAAGAGCTTGAAAAGGACTGGCAGTAGGTCCTCCTTAAAGGTTTGGTAGAGTTCACTAGGGAATCCGTCTGGATCTGGGCTTTTGTGTTTGGGCAGACTTTTTATTACTGTTTCAATTTCCTCGATGGTGATATACTTATCCAGGTGTTGCAGGTCTTCTTGGTTCAGCCGTGGGAGGTTATAGGACTTCAGGAATTTATCCATTTCTTCTAGATTCTCGTGTTTCCACGGCATACAGGCTCTATTGAGAATAATTCTACAATGAATGCGCTTTGCTTTGTTTTAACTTTGGGGGTCTCTCAAACCATGCTCAGAGGGCCCCTCCTGGCAATTCTCAGACAACCAGGTGGGCCATCATTTTAATATGAGTGCCTAACGATGTGGTGCTCTTTAGGTGCTGAATGACCCGCCTGACCTGGCCACCTTCATGGGGCTCTATGGTCTCCATGGGTACACCCAGGAGAGCAGTTGGTGCTGGGAAATGACTGGGGTTGTCTGTATACAAATCACTATCATTCTATTACTATCTTTTCTGCTCCTATTTATACATTTCAGTGTTATGTTTTCTTTATTACTTAGTTAAAATATTTTCTAATTTCCTTTTAATTTCTTTTCTAGTTTCCAGACTTTATTTTTGGAGGGAGCATGCTCTAATTTTTATTTGTTGCTGATTACTGGCTTAATGTATTTAGAGTCAGAAAATATATTAATCACTTCAATATTTGACATTTTGAGGGTGTGAGCCTGTTTTACAGCCTAGTACTTGATTAGTTTTGCTAAATGCCTCTTGTTCCCTTCTTAGATGAGGAATTTTGTAGGTGTCAATTAAATCCAATATAACAACATATCACTTAGTCTGAGAGTTTGACGAGAATTTGGAGAGTCTCCTCTTGCCATGCATTTATCTTTTCCTTTGTTGAGTATATAAATTTCTACTTGGTTTTTAACAAAATATATATTTAAAGCTCTCATATTTCTGTAGATTATCTTTTTCACAGTTTAAAACGTGCTTTTATTGTCACGTAAAGCATACATGCAATAAGGAGATAATGTATTACATACATGTACAGTTAATTTAGAGAATTATAGAAAAATGACCACCTGTGAAATCATCACATGATTTAAAGATCCATTTTCTCTTGTTCTTATTCCTACCTAATCTACTCTTACGTGACTGTCCTGGTTGTTCTGTTTATTGTCTCTGTCTGCAAACAGTTTTTCCCCAATTTTTAAAAAAATAATTACAAGAAACTTTAAATTATTATTTACTTTTTAATCAGTTTTCACCTACAGGGATGCAGATTAACTTTGATTCCTGTTATGGAATAAGTATTGTTATGTAATGTTTTCTGTTAAATAATTACATTTACAGAATGATTCTGTGATTTTAACTATCAACTTCCGTATAATTATATTTCATATGTTTATTTAGGCAATTAAATTATTGCTTAATTTTTATTTTTTCATTGGATTATACAGAGTTGTCTTTCAATTGATGTGTTTGTTGCCTTTATATTTAGTATAATTACCAATATAGTTGGAGTTATTTTTTTACTGAATATAACAGCACGCATCCTTGAATAAACAAGGTATAATATAAATTAGGAGTTTTACTACCTCTTAGTTAGTCAATGTTTGGATTTAAGAACTCATAAACTTCATTTACCCCTTTTCAACTGTTTGAGTTGCTGGTGTCATGCATTTTAATTGTACATGTAATTTAAATTCTACAGCAAAGTATTTCTGTTTCGTTACATATTTTTTCCTGTACTTTCTTATTTATTTCTTCTCCTTCCTTCCTGCTTCTTTGTCTTTTCCTGTGAAATAATTTTCCTCTTTTATAAACAACTCTCTTCAGAATTTCCTTTAGTACAGGTCTGCCAATAACAAATCTTTTTTTTCGGTGCACTTAGGTTTGAAGGATGTTTTTGCAGTACATAGACTACTAAATTGTCAGCCATTTCTTTTAACATTTCCAGATGCCATTCTTTTTTTTCTACTGACTTCCATGGTTTGTGTTGGGAACTTAGTCATCATCATTGTAGATTCTTTGAAGGTAATATGATTTTCCAATTCATTCATAAATTCATTCATTCATTTTTATTATAGCTGTTCTTTTCTATTTTTAATTTTTTATTATATCTTCTTGAGACATACAATTCTTTTTTTTTTGAATTAGTTTTTCATTCGTATCATGAACATCATATTTTTTGGCAATGGAGAAATTAAACCAAAGGCCTCCACATATGCAGGACAAGTGCTCCACCACTGAGATACAACTCCAACCTGTGAACATCATTTTTAAAAATTTTTTATTTTTACAATTACAAAGATATACAATTAAAAAGTTCATATTTGGGTTTTGGTCATACAGTGTTCCAGCACCCATCCCTCTACCAGTGCCCATCTCCCATCACCAACGTCCCCGGTTCCCTCCCCTCCTCCCCAGCCCTCCTCCATGGCAGGTTCTTTATTTCTTTCCATTTCTCTCTCTTTTCTCTTTTCCTTCCCTCCCAGACTATGGATTACAGAACATACATTAAAGGGTTGTCATGTGTATCTTTTTGCCTCTATTTAATGCTCAGTTCTAGGTTGGCATTAGTACCCTCGACAATTGTTAGCACACTGTTCCATTTTCTGTCTTACCTAACCTCTGACTCCCACACGTTTGTGGTAATTTCCACCTTTGACAAGACCTCCTGATATATGTTTCACTTGACCTTGGATATTGTTATCATAATATGTACATATATATTTATGTTATGCAGATAAATGCAGTCATTCTGTATCTGAGACATAAAATTCTAAAGGTGTTCATAATTAGTTCTTGGTAATACAGTATTCCAGCACCCATCCCTCCACCAGTGCTCCATTTCTACCACCAATGTACCCCACCCTCCCGCCCACGCCCTGTCTGCCTCAATAGCAGGTACCCCTGTTTCCTCTCTTTCTCTCTCTGTCTCTCTCTCTCTGTCTCTGCATTTCTCTCCTTCTTCTTTTACATTTTGTGGCTAGCCCTGCAGATATTTAGAGTTTATCACTTAAGTCTCTTTGTGTATATTCAATGGTGAGTTTCAGTCTGCCATTACCATTTCCCACACTTAGTAAAACACTGGTATATATTTATATCCTATTAATGAATGCAGTCATTCTATATCTGTCCTTTTCCTTCTGACTAATTTAACTCAGCATGATGTCCATCTATTTGCAGGTAAACTTCATAATTTCGTCTTTTCTGACAGCTGCATAGTATTCCATAGTGTAGCTGTACCACAGTTTCTTTAGCCAGTCCTCTGTTCTCGGTTATTTCGGTTGTTTCCAGATTCTAGCTATTGTGAATAGCGCAGAGATGAATAAAGAAGTATAGTGTTTCTGCTATGTGTTTTTCGGTCTCTCAGGTATATTCCCAGGAGTACTATTGCTGGATCCAATGGGAGCTCAATATCTAGTTTTCAGAGGAATGCCCATATTGTTTTCTAAAAGGGCTGGACCAAGTCAGCACTCCCACCAACAGTGGATGAGAGCCCCCCTTTTCCCCACATCCACGCCAGCACCGGTTGTCCTTGCTGTTTTGATTGTGTGCCAGACTCTGTGGTGTGACATGGTACCTCATTGTTGTTTTGGTTTGCATATTCCTGATGATTAAAGATGAAGAGCACTTTTTCATATGCCTTTTGGCCATTCGAATTTCTTCTTTTTTGGAAGCTTCTGTTCATTTCTTCTCCCCATTTTTTGATGGGGTTGTTTTTTTTTTCTTGTGAAGTGCTACCAGTGCCTGATAAATCCTGGATATTAACCCCTTGTCAGATGGGTATTGGGTGAATATCCTTTCCCACTCTGTGTATTGTCTTTGTATCATGGTCACCATTTCTTTTGATTTGCAGAAGGTTTTCAATTTTATATAATCCCATTTGTTTACCTTTACTTCTATTTGCTTGGTCAGTGGTGTGTCGTCTTTAAAGATATTTTAGTTTCGATGTCATAGAGCATTTCTCCTATGTTTTCTTCAATGTACCTTATAGATTCATGTCTGATGTTAAGATCTATAATCCATTTATCTGACTTTTGTTCCTGGTGTTAGAAAGAGGTCTAAGTTCATTTTTTTACACAGAGCTGCCCAGTTTTCCCAGCACCATTTATTGAAGAGGCTTTCTTTGCTCCACTTAATATTTTTTGCTCCTTTATCGAAGATTATGTGGTTGTATATTTGAGAGTGTTTTTCAGGATATTCAGTTCTATTCCATAGGTCTACGGGTCTGTCTCTATACCAATACCACACCGTCTTAATTACAACTGCTCTGTAGTAGAGCTTGAGGTTGGGGAAAGTGATACCTCCCATCTTAATTTTCCCAAGAATTGCTTTAGCTATTCATGGGGATTTATTATTCCATACAAATTTCAGGAGTGTTTGTTCAATTTTTTTGAAGAACATCATGGGTTTCTTTTTTTTTTCAGGAAACAAGAAAGGGCTCAAATAAATAACCTGACTACACAGCTGAAGACATTAGAAAAAGACCAACAAAAGGAGCCCAACCCAGGCAGGAAAAAGGAAATAATAAAACTTAGAGAGGAAATCAATGAGTTGAAAACCAAATAAAACAATCCAAAAGATTAATGAAACCAAGAGCTGGTTTTTTGAAAAAATAAACAAGATTGACAAACCATTGGCAAGACTTGTAAGGACAGGGAAAGAGAAAACCCAAATAAACAGAATCAGAAATAAAAAGGGTGACATCACAACAGAAACCACAGAAATCCAAAAGATCATCAGAGATTACTTTGAGAGCCTGTATGCCTTGAAACATAAGAATCTAGGAAGAAATGGATAAATTCCTGAAGTCCTATAACCTCCCACGGCTGAAACAAGAAGACCTCCAGTACCTGAATAAGTCTATCACCATCGAGGAAATAGAAACAGTTATTAAAAGTCTGCCCAAACACAAAAGCCCAGGTCCAGACGGTTTCCCTAGTGAATCTCTACCAAACCTTTAAGGAGGACCTACTGCCAGTCCTTTTCAAGCTCTTCCAGGAAATAGAAGAAACAGAAACACTCCCAAACAGCTTCTACGAGGCACATATCACCCTGATACCCAAAGCAGGGAGAGACAACACAAAGAAAAGAAAACTACAGACCAATATCCCAGATGAACACAGATGCTAAGATCTTCAACAAAATACTAGCTAACAGAATCAAAAGACTCATAAAGTAGATTATACATCATGACCAAGTAGGATTCATCCCGGGAATCCAAGGATGGTTCAACATTCGCAAGTCAATCAACATAATACATCATATCAATAAAAGAAAAAATAAAAACCATATGATCCCATCATGGGTTTCTTTATAGGGACCACATTGAATCTGTATAAAGCTCTAGGTAGTATTACCATTTTGATAATGTTAATCCTTCCAATCCATGATCATGGAATGTGCCTCCATTTCCTCAGGTTCTCTTATATTTCCTGAAGTAAAGTTTTGTAGTTTTCTTTGTAGAGATCCTTTACATTCTTTGTCAAACTGATTCCTAGGTATTTGATTTTCTGTGGTGCAATTGTGCATGGGCTAGTTTAGTTAATGTCCCTTTCTTCTCTTTCGCTGTTTGCATATAGGAAGGCCATTGACTTTTGGGTATTGTTTTGTACCCTACCACTCTACTATAGGGATGTATTATTTCTAGGAACCTCTTGGTAGAGAGTTTCAGGTTTTCCAGGTATAACATCATGTCATCTGCAACTTGGCTTCTTCTCTTCCTATCCAGATGCCCTTAATGTCTTTTTCTTTCTTGATTGCTATGGCAAGTAGTTCCAGTACTATATTGAATAGAAGTAGTGAGAGTGGGCAGCCTTGTCTTGTCCCTGATCTTAACGGGAAGGCTTTCAATTTTTTCCCATTGAGAAAGATGCTTGCTGTCGGCTTGTAGTAGATGGCCTGGATTATATTGAGGAAGTTTCGTTCAATCCCCATTTTATGGAGAGCTTTCATCATGAATGGGTGTTGAATCCTGTCAAATGCCTTCTCTGCATCTATTGATATGACCATATGGCTTTTATTTTTCTATTATGTTGATTGACTTGCATATGGTGAACCATCCTTGAATTCCAGGGATGAATCCCACTTGGTCATGGTGTATAATTTTTTTGATGACTCTTTTTATTCTATTTGCTAGTATTTTGTTGAAGATCTTAGCATCTGTATTCATCAGAGAGATTGGTCTCTAGTTTTCATTTTTTGTGACATCTCTGCCTGCTTTGGGTATCAGGGTTATATGCGCCTCGTAAAAGCTATTTTGGAGTGTTTCTGTTTCTTCAATTTGCCAGAAGAGCTTGAAAAGAATTGGAAGTAGGTCCTCTTTAAAGGTTTTGTAGAATTCACTGGCAAATCCATCTGGACCTGGGCTTTTGTGTTTGGGGAGACTTTTGATTACTGATTCCATCTCCTCAATGGAGATAGGTTTGTTGAGGTATTCCAAATCTTCTTGTTGCAGACTTGGGAGGTTATAGGAATTCAGGAATTTTACCATTTCTTCTAGGTTCTCTTGTTTCATGGCATACAGGCTCTCATAGTACTCTCTGATGATCCTTTGAATTTCTGTGGCTTCTGTTGTGATGTCCCCGTTTTCATTTCTGATTCTATTTATTTGGGTTATCTCTTTTCCTTTTCTTACAAGTCTTGCAGGTGGTTTGTTAATCTTGTTTATTTTTTCAAAGAAGCAGCTTTTGGTTTCGTTGATCTTCTGGATTGTTTTTTGACATTCCATATCATTGATTTCTGCTCTAAGTTTTATTATTTCTTTCATTCTGCTTGGGTTGGGCTCCTTTTGTTGATCACTCTCTAAGATCTTAAGTTGTGAAATCAGACTTTTTGTGATGGCCTTTTCTTCTTTTCTGATGAATGCTTGAAGAGCTATGAACTTGCCTCTTAACACTGCTTTTGCTGTATCCCACAAGTTCTGGTAATTCGTGTCTTCAGTCTCATTTGTTTCCAGGAATCTTTGGATTTCCTTTTTGATTTCTTTTATGACTTGCTGATTGTTCAGCAGTGAGCTGTTTAGTTTCCAGGTAGTTGGTATTGGTCTCCGTTTTGTGTACAATTAACTTCTATTTTCAGTGTATCATGGTCTGAAAAAATCGTTGGTTCAATTTCTATCCTCTTGATTTTATGGAGGTATGATTTATGGTTCAGCATGTGATCTATTTTGGAGTATGTTCCATGTGCAGTGGAGAAGAAAGTGTATTCAGTTCTTTGGGGATGAAATGCCTTCTATATATCTACCAGCCTCTCTTTCTTCCATCTCTTCTTAGGGCCAGTATTTCCTTGGTAAGTTTCAATCTTGTTGATCTATCCAGGGTGGATAGAGCAGTGTTGAAGTCTCCAACTACAATTGTGTTGCAGTCAATGTCTTCTTTGAAGTCTATTAGTAGTTGTTTTAGGTATTTTGCTGGCCCCTCGTTGGATGCATCAATGTTTATAGCGTGATTTCTTCTTGATATATGTATCCCTTGACTATTAAGAAGTGACCTTCACTGTCCCTTCTGACCTTATTTAGCCTAAAGTCTATGTTGTTGGATACCAGTATGGCTACCCCAACCTTTTTGGATGGGTTGTTTGTGTGAAAGATTGTTTTCCAGCCTTTTATTTTTCGCCTGTTTTTGCTCCAATTGTTTAGGTGTGTTTCTTGAAGGCAGCAGAATGTCCGGTTCAATTTTTTAATCCATTTTGCCACTCTGTGTCTTTTAACTGGTGCATTTAGATCATTGACATTGAGAGATATTATTGTAATGGGATTTTGTGCCATCTTTCTGTATAGGTTGGTTGTTCTTTTGGGTTTTGTCTCATCTTAGAGTAGATCTTTCAGTCCTTCTTTTTAAGGTTGGTTTTGAGTTTACAAAGGTCCTAAGCTCGGGTCACACCTGGCAATGCTCAGGGGCTACTGCTGACTCTGTATTCAAGAATTACTCCTGACAGTGCTCTGGGGACCATATGGGATGTCACAGATGGAACAGGAGTTGTTCGCTTGCAAGGCAAATGCCCTACCTGCTGTGCTCTCCCTCTGGTCCCAATCTGGCTGTTTTTATGACACTTTCTTTGTCTTTGTTATTTGGCAATGATTATATGACTTGTAATATAGTTACCTTTCTTGGAGTTTGATATATTTCATCTGCTTTGGAAAATTCTCAGGTATTTTCTCTTCAAACTTTGCTTTCATCCATGTTTCCTTTCTAACTCACTTCTTGAACTCCAGTTCTATACATAGAATTCTGCTTCCTCCAATGCGTCTCTTACTCGTGTTTGTGTATTTTTATTCTTGTGTTCCATTTTTCTTTGTTCTGAATACTTTCTATTTAGTTTTATTAGAGTACACATCCTCTTTTTTTCCAAGTAAATGTAGTAAGCTCATTTATTGGGATCATAATTTAATTATTATATATTTTCAGTTTTAGAGTTTTTACTTCATTTTTTAAACAAAAAAACTGAATTGGAGATTATAGCAGGAGCAGAGTTCCCCAGTCTAGCCAGTGTATGACTAAAATGTCTAAATTTCAATCACAATTTGGAAGATTCTATAATCATTTGTCAATATCTGCTCTAGGCTGAGAAATCCTAGGCAAGTTTCCTCTTTCTTTCTTTCTTTCTTTCTTTCTTTCTTTCTTTCTTTCTTTCTTTCTTTCTTTCTTCTTCTTTCTTTCTTTCTTTTCTTTCTTTCTTTCTTTCTTTCTTTCTTTCTTTCTTTCTTTTCTTTCTTTCTTTCTTTCTTTCTTTCTTTCTTTCTTTTCTTTCTTTCTTTTCTTTCTTTCCTTCCTTCCTTCCTTCCTTCCTTCCTTCCTTCCTTCCTTCCTTCCTTCCTTCCTTCCTTCCTTCCTTCCTTCCTTCCTTCTGCTTTTTGGGTTACACCGGCTATTCTCAGGGTTACTCCTGGTCATGCTTGGGGAACCATGTGGGATGCCAGAGTGAACCCAGGTTGGCCAGATTCAAGGCAAAGGCCCTACCCACTTTTCTATGGCTCCAGACTAATTCTAGGCAAGTTTTTTAATTATTATTATATCACCATAAGATATACAATTACAACGATGTTCATAATTGGGTCTCAGTCCTACAGTGTTCCAGCACCCATTCATCCACCAGTGCCCCATTACCACCACCAAAGCCCCCACATTCCCTCCTACCCACACCCAGCCTGCCTACAGGTACTTTTTCTTTTCCTCTCTTTCTCTCTGTCTCTGCATTTCTCCCTCTTCTCTTAGAAATTGTGGCTTGCCTTACAGGCATTTAGGGTTTAATCATGTAAGTCTCTTTGTGTATATTCAATGATGAGTTCTGGTTTGCAATACCATTTCCCACAATTAGTAGAGCACGGGTATATATTCATATCCCATTAATGAATGCAGTCATTCTATATCTGTCCTTTTCCTTCTGACTAATTTTACTTAGCATGATAGTCTTCATGCCCATCCATTTACAGGTAAATTTCATGACTTCATCTTTTCTGACAGCTGTATAGTATTTCTTTGTGTAGATGTACCACAGTTTCTTTAGGCAGTGTTCTGTTCTTGGGCACTTAGGTTGTTTCCAGATTCTGGCTATCATAGTAAAGTGCAATGAATAATGAAATACAGATATTGTTTTTCTGTGTGTTTTTGGATCTCCTGGGTATATTCCCAGGTTGGTTTGCTGGGTCCAAAGGGAGTTCAATGTCTAGTTTTCGGAGGAATGGCCATATTGTTTTCCAAAAGAATTGGACCAGTTGGCACTCCCACCAACAGTGGATGAGAGTCCCTTTTTCCCCTCATCCACACCAGCAGTGGTTGTTTTTGCTGTTTTGGATGTGTGCGAAGTCTCTGCGGTGTGAGATGATACCCCATTGTTATTTGATTTGCATCTCTCTGATGATTAATAATGAAGAGCTCTTTTTCATATGCTTTTTGACCATTCGATTTTCTTTCTTTGTCAAAGTTTCTTCTCCCCTTTTTTGATGGGTTTGGCTGCTTTCTTCTTGTAAAGTTTTACCAGTGCCTGGTATATCCTAGATATTAACCTCTTATCAGATGGGTATTGGGTTAATATTCTTTTCCAGTGTGTGGGCTATCTCTGTATCTTGATCACCTTGTATTTTGAGCTGCAGAAGCTTTTCAGTTTTATGTAATCATATTTGTTTATTTTAGCTTCCATTTGCTTTGTCAGTGTTTCATTTTTTGAGATTCATTTAGATTTGATGTTGTAGAGCATTTTTCCTATGTTTTCTTTGATGTATCTTATAGATTCATATCTGACATTGAGATTTTTAATTCATTTTGATCGGACTTTTGTGTATGGCATTAGAAGGATGTCAAAGTTCAGTTTTCTACACATAGCTGCCCAGTTTTCCCAGGACCATTTGTTGAAGAGGCTTTCTTTTCTCCAATTAATATTTTTTGCTCCTTTATTGAGATTAAGTGATCATATATTTGAGAGTGTGTTTCAGGATATTCAGTTCTATTGCATAGGTCTGTGGGTCTGTTTCTATACCAATATGATGCCGTTTTAATTACGACTGCTTTATAGTCGATTTTGAAGCTGGGGAAAGTAATACTACCTGTATTTCTTTTCCCAAGTATTGCTTTAGCTATTCTTGGGGGTTTATTATACTATAAAAATTTCAGGAGTGTTTGGTTAATTTCTTTGAAAAACATGGGTATCATTATAGGAACCACATTGACTATGTATGAAGCTCTAGGGAGTATTACCATTTGATAATGTTAATTCTTCCAATCCAAGAGCAGGGAATGTGTCTCATTTCCTCTGGTCTTCTTTTATTGAAGCAACGTTTTGTAGTTTTCTTTGTAGAGTTCCTTTACGTTCTTAGTCAAACTGATTCCTAGGTATTTGATTTTCTGTGGCATAATTGTGAATGGGATCATTTCTTTAATATCCCTTTCTTTTCTTTCATCATTTGCATATAGGTAAGCCATTGATTTTTGAATATTTTTTTTTGTGCCCTGCCGCTCTACTATAGGAATCTATTATTACTAATGTTCTGCCAATCCTGTTCAGGATGACTCGAGTGAACAGCTTGTAGATGACGGACAACAGGCAGATGGGGCGATAGTTGCCAATGTCATAGATGTTTCCCTTCTTGAACAGGAGAACTGTCCGGCTGGTTTTCATTGGAAGAGCACCTTGCATTTCAGCCAGATAGTGTGTGAAGAGCCAAGCCAGTGTATTGATGAGTACTGATGGCAGATTCTTCAGGTGTTCGGATCGAATTTGTCTGGGCTGGGTGCTGTTCATGTCTTTACTGAAGAAATGACATGTCGGATTTCAGAAGGGAGAATTTTGGGAATGACATGTCCATCCTGTGGAATTTGGTATGTGGGCAGGTGGGCGTAGCTATCAAAGAGATATGAGTAGAGGTCATGGATAATCCATTGCCTTTCTGGAATATGTGATTGGTCCATCAGGACGTAGGAGGGCAGTCATCTTGGTCTTATAGTTGGTGAAGGACAGGCAGGCGTTGCAAATTCTTTTCCTGGCTCGCTGCATCGACCAGTATTTCTGCTCTTCTCTCTTTAAAGTCTTCCTTTATGGCTTCTCAGCACTGCTTTGCGAGCTTGGATGTTAGCATTTGATTGCCTGAGGCTCATGCTTGTCATGTTGGCAAATGAGCTCGAGAGTTTTTGAAGACAGGCGTCCTTTTGTGTCTTTTCTCTCTCTCGGCATTCTTTGCACAAACATGGAGGTGCTGAACCAGTCGGGTTATATTCTTCATCGATGTCGTCCAATGATGCCATCTTCCCATGTTGCTCCAATGGTGCCAAAGAGTTCCAAGTTGGTGTCATTCTGAGAGATCTCCTCTTAAACTTTGCAGCCTATTCTCCCCGCTGCATGAAGTATGATTTTTCATGGAGATTGTGGTGCGTTCCTGTTTGGAATTTTTATGATGACAGCAACATAAGTCAGGCAAAATTGAATATGATGTGGTCAATTTCATTGTGGAACTGTCCACCAGGAGATTCCCATGTCCAACGTTTCAATTCACCCTTCTGGAACTGTGAGTTCTCATGAATGGTCTTGGTGGACATGATGAACTCAGATAATCTCTCACCCTGTTTGTTCCATTCTAGGCCATGGGTCATCAATCTCATTAAACATCCTCACCATTTCTTCTCTGAATTCTTTGTCAGAGAGAGTATAAATGCATGTATTATTTTTTGAGTCTTCAGGGTTGTTTTCTTCATCTGCTTTTGAGCTGAGGATCTGTGTTGTTTCCCCATGATGCTGTGGTAGTCAGGGGTGGATTCTTCTGGGGCACTATTTCTTCCTTACTGTCAGCTAGGACTCTGGAGATGATCAGCAGATGGTGTTCTCCTCTTCCCTCTTCGAGGATGTTACTTTCCTCTTGGTATTGAATTTCCTGCTTTGCCCCCCAGGGAGGGTACCTGAGGGGGAGATGTCCTGTCGCAAAGTTTCCAAGTGTTTCAATTGTTTTCTCTGCAGCTCACCATTCTGGGAGTTGTAGTTTTGGTTTCTTTCCCTACTGTGTGGCTGCATTGCCCTGGGGCCTATCTGATGCTGGCCCCTATTCTCTCCTAGGCAAGTTTTTATATTTCTTTTCATAAATCTTTTGCTGATAATATATGGAAAAATAGCAGTGCTGTCTTCACAGGGTGATTAAGAAGATTAAATGAGTTAAAGAAAAAGTTTTTAGAGTGATTAGTATAGCTGTTAATTCTTGCCATGATCAAACATAATTCTTGCCATGATCAGACAGAAACTTGTGATAAAAATCTTCTTTTTCCTTCCTGCAATTAATAATATTAATTTGGGTAATTATTGATTCTGTCATCTGAATCAGGTGTTGCAGGTGTGGCTGCTGTGCCCGGCCGCGCCAGCAGGTGGCAGACAGGAGACAGGCTTTGTCTACTCACAGGGCTCTGCCCCTGTGGGCCCTGGATGGTTGATAGTCTGACACAGAAAAAGACTAGGTCCCCTGGGTTGAACCCAGATCCATGGCAGAGCCTGCCAAGCTACCTGTGGTGTTTTCATTATGCCAAAAATAGTAACAATAGTGGGCCTCATTCCCAAAGAATGGGGACGTTACTGGTGCCTGCTCGAGCAAATCATTGAACAATGGGAAGACAAGTGATTGATGTAATTCAATATATGGTGAAATATTAAATCATATTAGAGTATAATAAAACAATATGATGGAATTGTAAAAACTCTTCAAAGCTATTGCTGTATTGATAATCAAGTGAAAGAAGTATGCAAGTGTCACACTGTTGGTCTATGGTTATCACAGATAATTTCTTTAATGTTAATCAATTCCCAAATGCTCAGTGGAATCAAGGTGCAAGTCTTCCATATGGGGATCTCAAGGACAAATAAATTGGCTACTTTCTCTCTGTGGAATGGGAGGAGAGGTACTTAATTAAGACAAAACTCAGAAAGGGCATAAATGTTCCTTATATTTTTCTCTCTCTGTTTCTAAGGCTTTTTATTTTGCTTTGGAGCAGTGAAATATATATATATATATTATAATATAGTATATATTATATATTACATATATATATACACATATATATCTATGGAGTAGTGCATTCTTTATCTAGGCTCCAGGAAAGGTATTTTATTAAGCCAGGAATTACTCACAGTTTCATTGCAAAAGTTTCCAGAGTATCTTTCTTCCTCATTGTCATAAGAATCATTCAGACGAGTCCCTCCTGCCATAAGGTCACATGGCCGCACCCAGAACTCTTCCTGGGGCCATTGCAGCCTCAATTTAGCCACGGATCATACACACATCTAGAAATCACCAAGAGACCAACAAACTACAGACATGATACCAACCCACGTGACTTCTCAAACACAAATGAACAAACAAAACTGTGTGTAGGCACAATTTCTATTCTGTACGAACATAGCAATAATTTCTTGTACAGGGGGACCAGATGGCCCAATGGATCCAAGTTGAGATTTAATAATCCCTATTAACCTTTTCTAAGAATCCATTTTGTGACCATATTTAGCAAATTCAGTCTAACACAGCATTATAAGTTATATTATTTAGTATAGGCTCAGGATAGTTTTAAACAGTAGTTGCGAAAACCTGAAATAATGATAATCCAAATTTGCATGTAACAACTCAGGAAAAGCTTATGACTTTATCCATACCATTACAATTTATACATTGCAACAATTGATACAATTAATACCGACTAGTAGAGCAGGCATGGGCGTGGGTAGGGAGGGTAGGGAAAGGAAGATCTTTGGTGGTGGTGGGGGGGCATACTTGTGATGGGATTGGTGTTGAATGATGAATGCTTGTAACAATTGTACTGTGAAAAACTGTACTTTGTAAATCACGGTGTTCTAATAAAGGGGAAAATTAAAAAAGAATCATTCAGATATATACATTCATATATATGAATATATATTATATATAAGAATAATTCATATATATACATATTTACATATACATATGCATGTATTATATATGTGTATATATACACATTATATATATACACATATATATGTACATATTGGCCTTTTGGGTGATACCCATATGATGCTCAGGGATTGCTTCTGGCTCTGCACTTGAATTACTCCTAACAGTGCTCAGGGGACCACATAGGCTATGGTGATTGAGCCAGAGTTGGCCACATGCAAAGCAAAGATTGCCCTACCCTTTGTACTATCACTCTGGTCCCTAATATATTTTTAAAAAATCATAATTTGTTTTATAGGGCCACACCGAGTGGTACCTGAAGAACTATGCAATACTGTGGATTAAATGCAGGGCCTTGCACATGCTACATATGTGAGCTATCATGTGAGCTATATGTGAGCTATCATGTGAACTATATCCCCACCCATGGAATGGTCCATTTTTTACCTAGGCTCCAGGAAAGATGTTTTATAAAACCAGGAATTACTCCCAATTTCATTGCAAAAGTTCCCAGGGTGATTTCTACCTAATTCTTACAAGTTTTATACTACTCAGATCATTCCAGTTTGATCGGATTCAGGTACATGATTATGCCACAGACATGCTATATGAAGCAGTCTGTGTTTTGACTGGTGATAAATTGATAATCACCTAGCCAGCTAAGCCAGTCCATGGAGAGGCAGTTAATATTGTGAAACTTCAATAAAGTCGGCTGTCAATGCAATAGATATTACAGGTGAACTCCTTGATCTCTCATTGTAATCCTTTGAATCTCTGTTATCCATCACTGTATAATACATTTGTTTAGCAGGGAAATAGGCTTCTAAAATCTCACCATCAAAGTAAGCCTCCACAATAACATTTCTAAATCTGACATACGAGTTTCAACAACACTGTCAGTATACTATTTAGCTATCAAATTGAACTAGATGATATAAATTTACAGAAGGATGGCAAAGATTGAAAAGTGTTCCCCTTTGTTTTCTTGGACAATAAAAAATTTAAGAAGCCCATCCTTGCCCTTTTCCCAAACCAATCAGACATTAGAGTAGCAGGTTTGGGGCTTTGGTTCCGTAATTTTCCCATTGTGAGTTTTAAGTGGTGCAAAGTGGAGTAAAAATTAAATGACAGAAGATACAGCTTGATTTTTATGAATCATAGTAGAAGTTGGGTAATGTGAATAATATTGGCAGTTGCTTTTTATTTAGAAAAATAGGATTGATTTTTAAAACATTATCTTGTACTTAGTTTTACTGTCAAAATGAGTTATCACCTAATTCTTTCTAGGGAACTTATATCCCATGAAGGCGGAAACTAAAGAGTAAAACCAGTTATGACTCCACTTAACATTTCTAAGGTGTTACCTTTTATGAAGAAGACATTTGCTCTTCCCATGGAATATCTCGAATTTATGTGAGCACTCTAATGAATGATATTATTGTGTGAGGTTCAATTTCCTGAGGAAAGAATTTTCTTCTATTTAATCTCAGGAAATAGGATCAGCTCTGCCAAAGTATTATAGAGCCCAAGGAAACACTTCCTGTATTTAAATTAAGCAGCTTTAAAATTGCTTAAAGGGGTCTTACTAATTAGAATTCCAGTGGAGACAGCTTGGTAAGTTTTGAATGCTGTGTCTGAATCTACTTCTGTTCCTAGTGGGAATTTTGAAGGGATTTTGTACAAATTCCTACGTGGTCAATTATAGACCGACTTTTCCCAATAAATTTTGAACTCATTCTCAACTATCAAAGTACACACACAAAATATATTCTATACACTATGGAAAATAACAGTGAAAGACAATCAGAGGCTTCTTACTATTTAGGGGAAAATATTCAGTTTTCTGTATCTTTATTTAGACAAGTCTGAATAAAAACTTTCTAGAAAAGAGACTTTTCTTCATGACCTCAAGCTAATGGAGGACAAGACCCTATTCCAGTCATCCTAAAATCTCTCTGAGCAACAGGTCCAATATTTTTTTTGCAAAAATTAAATATAAGAAATGTGTAATTAATATTCTGACTTTAATTTCTTGTAAAAATCCTCTTCTGCCTTCCAGAGCATTCTGATAGTTGGAAAGACGAATTGTTTCAAGATGTCATTTCAAGTCATCCCTGGATTGTTTGACTTGATATTTATTTTTCTCACCAAGAGGACACTACACTCCTATAGTAAATAAAATGCAGTTCTCTACTGGGATATTTATTTGTGTTTTTATCCTATTGGAACTAAATTTTTTGAAAAGTTTGGGAAGCTGGAGAGGCAATAACAAGCTTTATATACTTTATCACATGTGCATTATTATTATTTTCAAAAGGAAAATAATAGTCAACTTGGCAATTAAAGGAAATTTTCTTTTTTTTCAATTAAAGGAAATTTTCATGGACTAATTGTAGGCAATGGCATTGTGTTATACTTTAAATCACAGTAATAAATAAGCAACATGGTTGAAATGGTCAGAAGAGACATAGTAATAATTGTTAATACTTATTAAATACTTAGATGAAACATTTTTTCCCCAAATTTTATTACACCACTTCTAGACATACAATTGCAAGATGCTCATGTAGAGTTTTGGCTCTACACTGTTCCAACACACATCCCTCCACCCGAACCCATCTCCCATCACCAATGTCCCCACCTCCCTCCCCCCCCCCCCCCACTTCAACTACTTGGCAGGTTCTGTATGTCTTTTATCTCCTCTCTATCTCTCCCTCCTGCCAAATCTTCATGAATATCGTAGAATGCAGTGCATTAAGGACATAACTGTTTCCACTAGTTTGATGGACCATGGGGCCGCAAGCGGCGGCGCGACCTGGGCCTCGAACTGGTTTTGTTCTGTTAATCTGGTCGTGTGGTAGTATCTCAGTGTCCGGACAGCGAAGGTGGTGGCTAGTGTGGTGGGCGAGTCTCATCAGGCTGCTTCCAGGACCCCCAGAGGTAATGGGCCCACTCCCAAGACCCATCTGTCCTCCTGGGAGCTCCATGGTCAGCTGGGCCTGGGGAAAGTGGAGTTCCAGGTTCCCCAGCTGCGTTTGAGTCGCTGCATGCTATGGCTGGTCGCTTCAGGGCAGCTCCTGGGCGGGGCCACCAGGCTCTACAAAATGGAGTGGGGAAGGGCTGACCCCTGACTCCATCTGATGAATTCCCAGTGATTCCCTCTTCTGGGAGCTGCTTACCTGGGCTCGAACTGGTTTTGTTTTGTTAATCTGGCCATGAGGTAGTATCCCAGCATCTGGACAGTGAAGGTGGTGGCTAGTGTGGTGGGCGAGACTCATCTGGCTGCTTCCGGATCCCCCAGAGGTGATGAGCCCACTCCCCAAAATAGATAAAACATAATTTAAGGTCTAACATTATCTAACAGTAATAGACCTCATTTGCCATACTTTTTTATAGGTGACTAACAATATTTATTTTATTATAGGTGGACACATTAATTTGTTTGTTGTTGCTTTGGTTTACATCCAACAGTACTCAGGGATCTCTTCTTCATGGCTTCAGGACCATGAAATGCAAGCATCCAACAGGGCCTCCTATATCAAAAGCTTGTGCTTCTTCCTTAAGCTGTCGCCTCAGCTCTAGACTCAGATTTATTTCTTTCAATTCTGTGACTATGAGTTAATGCCAATTCTCAAAGAGAATTTTGATCTTTCAGTACAGTTCCACCAGGTACTTCCAAAGACCTTTCAGAAAACTCCTGTCCCATCTACTCTTGTTTCCAAGCTATGTTCATTTTCTATTCCAGAATATCTTCATCTTGGTCTAATATGAATTTGAAAAAGTTCATCAAGCATTTTCTTCTCCTAAATGTTAAGTGCAAAGTATAACTATTAATCTGAAATTCTGTGTCACTGAATTTGGGCAAGGTTAGTCGGGAATTCATAGAAAGAAGGAAGCAAGAATACACAAAGGAAGATCAAAAGTGTGATCTTCTGTTGTTTGCCACACTGAGGATGGGCTTAGAGAGGGTTCTTAAAAGCATTTCAAATCATTTCTCATGAAAAATAAGGTAGACCCACTTTATAGATTTGGGAAGGGAACATGGTGTTTGCATCATTACCACACAGTGGAAAGTTGCATCAGATAGACAAAAAAGCAAGCTCTTCCTTCCTGTGTGCAAGTGGTGCATAATCAACTTCCAGTGAAATTTTTTCTGAGTGAATGAACAAAATTAGTAAGAAGGGAGATTTTCCTGGATACCAGACCAAATGCATAATGGATATCAGCATGTTTAACTCCAGAATTTTTTTGTACCAGTGAGAAGGGCAGTGTGAGGGGCAATGTAGGTAAGTAATGCTTGGTCTCTCTAACAATCTATTTTTCTCTTCCTTTTCAGTCTTTTTTCTTCCCTCCCTAAACTCTGGGGCAGGGGGTGATCTAGGGATCCTCATTTAAACCATTGCATTTTCTCATTCAATTGGGAATGTTGTCTGGTTCAACCGCAGCTGAAAACATTATGGAGAGTTTCAGTAAAGTTAAAATTTAGCTACCCTACAATACAGTGACTTCACTTTTTGCATATCCACCCTCAGGACAGAAAACATGCATTCAAATAATGTAATTTTATTAAAGCACTCACTACAACAGCAAAATTTGGAATCAACCTTGGTGTCCAAAAACAGATTAGTGGATCATGAAGATGTGGTATGTAAACACATTGGAATAATATGCAGCTGTGAAAAATGATTATATTGTGCCATTTTCTGCAACATGAATGGGACTAGAAGATATCATATTAAATTAAGTAAGCCAGAAGAAGGACAAATATAGGATGATATCACTTATATGTGGTATTTACAGTATTTGATGATCCTTTTATTTATATATTAATATATTTTTTTGCTTATGATTCGATATCCATCATATGGTGTTCCATTTTTCTTCTCTCTCTTTCTCCTTAGTCATTGTGGTTTGTAAGACAAACACTGAATGGTTATCATGTATACCCCTTTTCAACACTCAGTTCTAGTCTAGTGCGACCATTTTAAACTATTGTCATACTGGTTCCTTCTCTATCTTACCTACTCTCTGCTCCCCACACATTTGTGGTAAGTTACAACCATTGAAAAGTTCTCCTGGCCCCTGTTTACCCTGGCCTTGTATATTAGTCTCATACTATTTTTAATACCACAAATGAATGTAGTAATTCTATATCTGCTCTTCTACTTCTGACTCATTTCATGCAGCATGATGCTATCCATGTCCACCAATTTATAGGCAAATTTCATGACTTCATTTTTCATATATGCTCCATAGTATTCCTTTGTGTAGATGTATGCTGGTTTCTTTATTCAGTCATCTGTTTTGGGGTACTCAGGCTGTTTCCAGATTCTAGCTTTTATGAATAGTGCTGCAATGAACATAGAAGTGTGGATACTGTTTCTGCTGTGTATTTTTGACTCCCAGGGTACATTCCCAGATGTGGGATTGCTGGGTCAAATGGGAACTCAATTTCTAGTTTTTGGAGATACAGTGATACAGTGGGAGAAATATCCATACGTTTTCCAAAAAGCTGGGTCAGTCAGGATTCCCACCAGCAATGAATGAGAGTCCCTTTCTTCATGCATCCGCATCAGCACTGGTTCTTACCTGATAATTCCCTTTTTTTAATGCTTTAAATTTTATTATAGCTCCATAAGATATACAGTTACAAAACTGTTCATGATTGGGGTTCAGTCATGTCATACAGTGTTCCAGCACCCATCCCTCCACCAGTGCACATTTCCCACCACCAGTATCCTCAAATTCCCTCCCCCTCAGCCTGTCTTTGTGCTTTTCCCTTCTCTTTCACATTGTGGTTTGCAATACATACTGTCGGGTTATCATGTATATCTGTTTGTCTATATCCAGAGTTCAGTTCTAGGCTGGCTTTACCATTTCCAACAATTATTAGCACACTGGTCTCTTCTCTATCTTAAGCTCTGATTCCTACACACTTTCTGTACATTCCACCCACTGAGAAGTTCTCCTGGTCAATGTTTTGCCTGACCTTGGATATTAGTATAATACATTTTTATATCCCATGAATGAATGTAGTAATTCTTTTTTTTAATTATTATTTTATTACACCACCTTTAGACATACAATTACAAGATGCCCATGTGTTGGAGGACAGGTTTAGCTATTCTGGGAGTTTTGTTGTTTTGCCCACTCCCAGCTTAATCTTATTTAAGTCAAGGTTCATTCTAATGAGACCTCTCTTCTATGTAAACACTGCTAGAGGGTGTGGCAGTTACAGAAGTCACCTTGGTTGAATAACTTCTGACTTATACATCTACTAAGATTTCTATGTTTTCTAGATTCGGCACAGCTCCTCTTTATACCCACTGCACCCAGCGTGGGACAATTAGAATTTACCAGGAGACTACCACCCTGGCTACGCTGAGACTATAAGAAGACTATAGGAAGGATCATACTAGTTTGCTCTAAGCAGGCGAGAGGTGACCCTTTCAGTACACGAGAACAAGATACTCAGAATCACCCTGGTGCAGATAATAATAAGGACCTTGTGTGTACCATCTAGATTACATGAAGCTCATGAAGTTAAGATGTATTACTTTATACCAGCCCCCTCTTTCCAGTGTTTTACATAAGAGATAATCTTGGTAGAAAGGATTAGACCTTGGCATAACCTTTGTTTATACCTGCAATAAGGTGTGGCACTACACTCTGTTTAGAGTTCTTTGTTGACATGACCCTCCCAATTGGATTACTTTGGTGTATATAAGGCTAACTTGAGGCCCCTTCACCTTCACCCTTTGGGCCTTTTAGCTTTCAGCTTTTGGTTCCTGTAGCTTTTGGCTTTTGCTCTTTGGCCTTTTGCTCCTTCTTCTGGGTAGGACTCAGCTCGGGTGAGATCCTTTCTCTTTGGTGGGAGACTTAGGCTCTTTTGTATGCTCTATGTTTGGACCAGAGCTAAAGTTTGTTCATTATATCGGAGTGCTGTGGAAGAGATTTTGCACTATTAAAAGCCTTTTTTGGAACTGCACTGGACTCGTGAGTTTTCATCTGTTCTCCCGGCGTCGGAGGTAGAAGAGAACCTCTGTTCTGACATTGTTGGGGACCCCCGCGGAGTTCCCCCGACACCCATGTTTGAGTTTTGGTTCTACAGTGTTCCAACATCCATCCCTCCACCCATGCACTCTCCCATCACCAATGTCCCCACCTCCCTCCCCCTCCCCAGCCCACCTCCATGGCGGGTTCTGTATCTCCTTTCTCTCTTTCTCTCTTTCTTTCCCTCCTGCCTACCTTTTCTACACATCATAGAATATTCTAGTAGTACATTCTAGGCCTGATTGGTTCCACTAGTTTGATGGACTGCACTGCTGCAAGCGGCCATGCGACTTAGGAAGCCTCATGGTCAGCTGGGATAGGGGAGGGCTGAGTGCCAGATATGACTGGTTGCCCCGGAGCAGTTCCTTGGGCGGGGCCACTGGGCTCTAGGACAATAAAGAGAGGGAAGGGGTAGCCCCATTCTATCTGATGAATGCCCAGTGACTTCCACTTTTGGAAGCCACCTACCTGGGCTCAAATTTGGCTACTCTGTTAATCTGGTCTTGAGATCAGCATCTCTTCTGGGCAGGTTCTGATGTGCTGCAGCGTCCAGACAGCAAAAATGGCGGCCATTGTTGTGGGCGAGTCTCATCTGGCTGCTTCTGGGGTCCCCCAGAGGTGATGGGCCCACTCTCAAAACCCATCTGTCCTCCTGGGAGCCTCATGATCAGCTGAGCTAGGGAGAGCTGAATGCCATTTCATCTGAGGCTCTGCATGCTATGGCTGGTCGCCCCAGAGCACTTCCCAGGTGGGGCCACCGGGCTCCAGAACAAGATAGAGAGGGGGAAAATGTAGTAATTCTATACCTGTCCTTTTCCTTCTGAATAATTTCACTCAGCATGATACTCTCCATGTCCATCTATTTATAGGAGAATTTCATAACTTTGTTTTTCCTAACAGCTGCATAGCATTCCATTGTGTAGATGTACTATAGTTTCTTTATCCAGTTGTCTGTTCTCAGGAACTCAGGTTATTTCCATATTCTAGCTATTGTGAAAAGTGCTGCTATGAACATAGAAGTGGATGGTCTTTCTGCTGTGTGTTTTTGGGCTCCCAGGGTTTATTCCTAGGAATGGTATTACTGGGTCAAATGGCTCGATTTTTAGTTTGGAGGAATATACATATTGTTTTCAAAAAAGAGTAAAACAGTCGACATTTCCACCAACAAAGGATGAGAGTCCTTTTCTCCCTGCAGCCATGCTAGCACTGGTTGTTCTTGTTATTTTAATTGTGTGCCAGTCTCTGTGGTATGAGATATCTTAACGTTGTTTTGATTTACAACTCCCTGATGATTGCAGATGAAGATCATTTTCTCATATGCCTTTTAGCCATTAAAATTTATTCTTTTGGAAGTTTCTGTTCATTTCTCCCCATTTTCTGATGGGGTTGGCTGTTTTGTTTCTTGTAGAGGGCTACCAGTGCCTTATATATCTTGGATAATAATCTCTTATTAGATGGACATTGGGTGAATATTCTTTCCCACTCTGTGGGCTGTCTTTGCATCTTGGTCCCCATTTCTTTTGAGATGCAGAAGCATTTCAGTTCTATGTAGCCCCATATATTCATCTTTGCTTCCACTTGCTTTGTTAGTGGAAGTTAGTGGAAGTGTTGTTAGTTTCATTTTTGAAGATGCTCAGCTTCAATGTTGTGGAGGATTTTGCCTATATTTTATTCAATATACTTTATGGATTCGGTTCTGATATTGAGATCTTTAGTCCATGTTGATCTGACTTTTGTGCATGGTGTTATTCAAAAGTCTGAGTTCACTTATTTTTTACATGTAGCTGCCCCGTTTTCCCAGCACCACTTGTTGAAGATACTTTTCTTGCTCCACTTCATATGTTTTGCTCCTTTATCAAGATTAAATGATCATATATTTGAGGATGTGTGTCAGGATATTAAATTCTATTCCATAGGTCCATAGGTTTGTTTCTACTCCAATACCATGCTGTTTTAATTACTACTGCTTTGTAAGTACAGTTTGAAGTTGGGAAAGATGATGCCACTCGTCTTTTTTTTCCTAAAAAATTGCTTTGGTTATTCATGGGGGTTCATTTTTCCATGTGAATTTCAAGAGTGCTTGATTAATTTCTTTGAAAGATGTACAATGTTTTAGGGACCATTGCCATTTTGACTGTGTTGATTCTCCCAATCCTGGCACAGGGGATGTGTTTCCATTTCCTCATGTCCTCTTTGATTTATTGAGGCAGCATTTTGTAGTTTTCTTTGTACATGTCTTTTTTTTGTCCTTAGTTAAGCTTAACCTTCTGAGGCACATTTGTGAATTCGAATTTTTTTAATATCACTTTCTTCTCTTTTGTTATTTGCATATAGAAAAGGCATGCACTTTTGGGTACTGATTTTGTAACCTGCCACTCTACTATACATAACTATTATTTCTAGGAGCTTTTTGGTAGAGAATTTAGTGTCCTCGAAATATAATATCAAGTTATCTCTAAATAGTGATAGCTTGGCCTCTTTACATCTTTGGATCCCCTTGATGTATTTTCTTCCCTAATTACAATTGCTAAGGCTAGTATTTCTAGTACTATGTTGAATATAAGTGGTGACAGTGGGCAAACTTGTGTTGTCCCTGATCTTAGGGGAAGCGATAAGTTTTTCTCCATTGAGAATAATGCTTGCTGTGGGCTTGTGGTAGATGGCTTTGCCTATATTGACAAAAATTCCTTCAATTGCCATTTTGGGGAGAGGTTTTTTTTATCATGAACAGGTACTGGATGTTGTCAAATGTTTTCTTTGCATCTATTGCTATGATCATATGGTTTTATTTTTCTTTTTTATTGATATGGTGTATTATGTTGACTTGAGAATGTTGAGCCATCCTTGTATACCTGAATGAATCCTATTTGGTCATGGTGTATGATCTTTTTGTTGAGTCTTTTGGATTCTATTTGCTAATATTTTGGTGGGACCCCAGGCAGCGCAGATACCAGCTCTCCCTGTTGCATGAGGCTGCTGCGTGGTGGAGCGATTTATCTTCACACCACTCTCAGAGAGCCCTGCAAGCTAGTGAGAATTACCGTCCTCACGGCAGAGCCTGGCAAGCTGTCTGATGCATATTCGATATGCCAAAACCAGTAATAAAAATGTTTATCTTCCCGACCCAGAAAGAGCCCCTAATACGGCAGCACTAAGAAGGACAAACAAGGAGTGCCTGATAAAATTTCAAGGTCAAACTAGGCTGCCAAAATGAAGAAGGACTAAAATGACTGTCTGTACTTTCAATGCATGTATGCTGGCATCAGGAGCATATATTGAGAACCTGAAGGTACAAGCGCAAAAGATCAAGTATGACATCATTGGTCTGACTGATGAGGTGGAGTCAATTGCATCACGCTGTTTTTGACAATGGAGAAGAACTCTTCTTAGGAACATGCGACGAAAGAGGCATCGGTGGCGCCGGTTTCCTTGTCAACACGAACATGACCGTGAACATTGATTCATTTGAATGCCTAACAAACTGTATCAGACGATTACACTCGAAGAGATGTGACCCCACTGCAAGCAATTTCGATCTTTGTTGTATACGCACCAACATCCACATACAAGGAAGATGAAATTGATAAATTCTACATGGAACTAGAGAACTTCTATAAAAAAAATCACACCTTCTACAAGATCATAGTGAGTGATTTTAATGCCAAGATAAGACGGAGAAGATCGGCCGAAGAACTCCACATAGGGACCCATGGCCTAGAATGGAACGAACAGGGTGAGAGACTACCTGAGTTCATCATGTCCACCAAGACTATTCATGGGAACTCACAGTTTCAGAAGGCTGAATTGAAACGTTGGACATGGGAATCTCCTGGTGGACAGTTGCACAAATGAAATTGACCACATCATCTTCAATTGAAGGTTTTGCCTGACCGATATCACTGTCGTCCCAAAATTCCAAAAAGGATCAGACCACCGTCTCTGGTCACATGAAAAATTCTACTTCCCACAACGGGGAGAAAAGGCTACAAAGTTTAAGAAGAGAACTCTAAGAATGACCACCAATTGGGACTATTTGGCACCACTGCGGCAACATGGAAAGTTACCATCATTGACGACATCAATAAAGAACACAACCGACTGGTTCAGCACCTCCATGATTGTGCAAAGAATGCCGAGAGAGAAAGTCACAAAAGGACACCTTTCTTGAAAAACTCTCGAGCTCATTTGCCAACATGGCAAGGCAAGACCCTCAGGTGACCAAATGCTACCATCCAAGCTTGCAAAGCAATGCAGAAAAGCAATAACGGAAGACCTCAAAGAAAGTAGAGAAGTACTGGAAGATGCAGCAGAAGCTGGGAAAAGCATTTGCAATACCTGCCTGTCCTTCGCCAATTATAAGACTAAGATGACTGCCCTTGATATCCTGATGGATCTATTGCACCTTACAGAAAGGCAATGAAGAAGATTATCCATGACTTCTACCCAGATCTCTTTATTAGCCATGTCCACCTGCCCACATATCAAATTTCGCAGGATGGATATGTCATTCCCAATGTTCTCCCTTCTGAAATCCAACATGCCATTTCATCGGTAAAGAAGGGAACTGCACCAGGCCCAGACAAAATCAGACTCAAACACCTGAAGAATCTGCCGTCAGTACTCATCAATACACTGAATCGGCTCTTCACACGCTACTTGGCTGAATGCAAGGTGCCCTCCCAATGGAAAACCAGCAGGACAGTTCTACTGTTCAAGAAGGGAGACATCCACTACATTGGCAACTATTGCTCCATCTGCCTGTTGTCCATCTTCTACAAGTTGTTCACTCGAGTTATCCTTAACAGGAATAGCAGAACATTAGATGAAGGACAACCATGTGAGCAAGCTGGCTTCCCGAATGGATTTAGCACAATCGAACATATCCACACAGTAACCAAGCTCATCGAGATTTATAGGGAGTTCAAGATGCCACTCTGTCTCACGTTAATTGATTTAAAGAAAGCCTTTGATTCTGTGGAGACTGAAGCGGTTATCGAAGCCCTAGCCAAACAGGGTGTTCAAACCCAATACATCAAGATCCTTCGTGAGCTGTATTACAGATTCACCACCAGGATCTCACCATTCTACAAGGAAGTGATCATTGATGTCAAAAGAGGGGTTCAGCAGGGTGATACCATTTCAACAAAACTCTTCAGCGCCACCCTCGAGAACATCATGTGACAATTAGAATGGGAAGGAATGGGAGTGAAGATAGATGGTCGGTGACTAACCACCTCTGTTTCGCTGATGACATCATTCTAATAACACCAGACATTAGCCAAGCAGCACAAATGCTGGCTGACTTTGACGGAGAATGTGAAAAGATAGGTCTGCAGCTGAATCTCAAAACTATGTTCATGAAAAATGAACTAGTTCCAGAGGCCCCATTCACTCTCAATGGAACAAATATCTCTGAATGCAGCAGTTATGTGTACCTAGGTCTAGAAGTCAACATGATGAACTGCCTAAAACTCAAGCTGCGCAGGAGAGAGTGGCATAGATTTCCTTCAAAAGCTTTGAAGAAATAGCTAAAAGGACAAAGAAACTCTGGCTCTTGGCACATCTCTTCGACTCCACTGTTCTCCCTGCATTAACATACACCTCAGAGACTTGGGCCCTACAAAAGCATGTTGAGAACGCTATTCAGGTCTCCCAAAGAGGAATCAAAAGAACTATGCTTGGAATATATCGCCTCACTCAAGTGAGAGAAGAAATCTGGAGTTCCGACCCCCATTGCTGTTCCAGTCAGGGACGCTGTCTCATTTGCCAAGGCATCTAAATTCAGATGGGCTGGACATGTAATGCGATTTGGACATGACTGCAGGACTAGAGCCATTACTGACTGGATCCCATGGGATGTCAAAAGATCATGTGGCTGCCCACCTACAAGATGGTCAGACTTCTTCGTCAAGACCCTGAAGGAATGTTTGATTCTCTTCGTGTTCCTGAAGCAAGCAGATGCCTTTGGGCTACACTGGCACTTGATAGGGTCAAATCAAAATGGTACTGGTGCCCGCTCGAGGAAATCTGTCAGGGAACGCCGCCAGGGTCCCTGACAGTGCCAGAAAGCGAGTTCCCTTTTACCTCCGAAGTCGGTGGGGGAGTGGATGAAGACTCAGGAATCCGATGCAGTTTTAAAAGGCTTTACTTATCACAGGTTCAGGCATACAAATCAGCAATAGAAAAAAACCCTGTGCTTAGGATTCCCAGCTAAAATCCCAGCCATGTGTAGGCCAAGATAGTGGCTACCATGTGTTAAAGCCCTGAAAAGAGAAGACAAAGATAAGACTCCCAAGAAGAGTGCAAGCCCAAAAAGAGAGCCCCAAAAGCAAGAGAGCAAGAGAGGAAGCAGCCTAGTTTTATACCCCTGAAACTCAGACCTCCCACTATTATGGGAAGCAGGGAGGGTCAAATGCCCTCAGGTAATTTCTCCGAGCACCTCACCTAGGCCCTTTTATATGCTGATGTCAAGAACCAAGATCTGCCTGGAAATGCCTTTTAGGGTAGAGAAGGGGGTTTTTGAGATGGCAAGCCTCTGTACCAAAGGCTATACTAATGCCAGTTAAATATTTCTCCAAGCCTTCATAAGAGTCTTGTCTACTTCATGGTAGTTTTGTATTTTAGTTGCCTTTGAGATATCAGGGAGCCATGCTTGCTTGCTTGGAGGCAAACAGCATTTCTCTCTGGTTTAGTTACTTAGAGATCCAAAGTGGCCAGGCAAATTTGCTGGTAAGATCTAGCTAGTCCCATGATGATTGTGGTAGCATGAGAGAATATTTATACCAGCCAGTACAGAATACATGGTCAGATAAACTGCCACATTTAAACTACCCCCTTATGTACGAAGTGACCTGCAGGAGGCAATCCAGGGCAGATGCAGAGTCCTAGGCTTTTAGGTGTCCTGCAACAGAAATAGATGAACATGGGATGTCTAGCGATCTAGTGAATATTTTGTTGAAGATATTTGCAGCTATGTTCAACAGGGATATTGGCCTATAATTCTTTTTTGTGATGTCTCTGTCTGATTGCGTATCAGCGTGCTATGTGCATAGTAGAAACTAGGATTGTTTCTGATTTTTCAATTTCTGGGAAATGCTTGAAAAAGACTGGCAATAGGTCCTCTTTAATGGTTTGAAAGAATTCACTGGTGAATCCATCTGGAACTGGGCTTTTATGATTGGGAAGACTTTGATTACCATCTCAGTTTCCTATGAAGTGATAGGCTTGTTCAGATATGTCAAGTCTTTGTTCAGCTTTGAGAGGTTTTAGGAATCCAGGAATCTGTCCATTTCCTCTAGGTCCTCTTGTTTCATGGCATGCAGACTCTCAAACTAATATCTGATGTCTTTTGAATTTCTGTGGTTCAAAAGACCATTGATAATGAAAGAAATTATTGGCATGGCATTTTGTGCCATTTTTCTGTATAAGCTTGTTTTGCTTTTTGTGGTTTGTCTTATCTTACATTAGCTCCTTCATTCCTTCTTTTAAATTTGGTTTTGAGTCTATGAAGTTCCTGAGCTGTTGTTTATTCATGAAGTTGTGTATCATTCCTTCAAATCTGACTATAAGTCTAGCTGGGTAAAAAATTCTTGGTGAGGTCTCATTTATTGATTTTTTTTCACAATATCCCACCATTGTCTTCAGTCTAGGAGGATTTCATCTAAGAAATCTGCTGTAAAATTTCCCTGATGATTCTTACATTGTTCCTCTTAAACTCATCTTATAGATCTTGGCATTTCATTCTCTTTTTATTTTCAGACTATTTTCCACCTTCTTCCATTTCTTAGAGTTTTCTTTCTTTTCAATATTGAGTCCTTGATTTTTTGCTCAACTTCTGTTCTATTTAGAGTGTCAATTAAATTTTTAAAAATTACCTACCATGTTCTTAATTTCTGTCATTTCTTACTGTAGTAAAGTTTTGGCCACACCTGGGGATGCTCAGGACTTACTCCTAGCTCTGAACTCAGGGATCAGTTGTAGTGGATTTCATGACATATAGCATGCTGGGATTGAGCCCAGGTGCTGCCAAGGTAAGCTCCTTATCCACTGTAATATCACTCTGCCCCTCTCCCCACTGAACTGTAAGTTTTGAAAGTTTTTTTTCTATTCCTCTTAATACACTGCAATATTTATAAGAAGTTAAAATGGACAGGTGAAATATGTTGAATAAATTTACTCCATTAAACCTTGTGTCTTTTGAGGAAATTTTTTGGTCATTTTGCAATCCTAACATGAATCTATCATGTCCCCTAATCCAGGAACCTTTGAGAATCTTATTCAGGAAAGTAAATATTTTCAGTATATAGCTCATTTTTTGTCTAGCATCAGTTATAATTCTAGACACTAGCACCAGTATGTGTTGGGAAAAGCAACCTCTTTACAGTGAGGTAGGCCCCCAAAAGTAGATCTAGGATGCCTTTGTGCTAAGAAGAGAGTAATAGTGACGCAAATGGCCTCACAGGAAGAGGTGTTAGATTGTAGCTTCTTCCCCAGGCACCTTTGGAAAGTGCCTAGACTTTCCTTGCCTAATGCGAAAAACCATGCGTCTAGCTTTTGCCTCACATGATAAAGCTGTGGCTGCCTACCAAGCAGGAAAGGGAACAGTCATGGTCTCGCTGGAGAGTGTTTTGGTGGAATTGCTTATTAAGCTTCATTTGCCATTTCAAGTGGCTAGACAGTGGCCTTCTGTGGTACTGCTCTCTTAGTTCTGGCCTGAGAAATCACTTTTTTGCATAGAATTGCCATTTTATATAGCTCACTTTGCTTAGTGACAAAGCTGAATCTGTCAGATAAGCCCAAAAAAAAATAGTGCTTGCTGACTCTTCACGTGTATAGCCTCTTTGTTTTGATGTGCTTTGTGGTAAGGATTATTCACAAGCAGTTCATTATTGGTCTCCAAGCACAAAATAAATGTGACATTTGAGACAGATGCTTATTGGCTGTTACATTTATATGTATGTGTGTTTATTTTAAAACTCCAATTCTGATACTGGTCAAAACTACATTACAAATCACCACTGCGTTTGTACATTCAGAGAACTATCCTAATTTCTGTCCTATAGAGATAGCAAGGAAGTGTGATAATATTCACCTGGACAAACGGCTTTTATTTTTATTAATTAATAATATCAATTTTGTTTATTTTTATTGAATAAATATATCTAATCCCTTCACTAGTGTTCTATTCCCCTCAACCAGTTTTCCTCAATCCCCCTGACCACCCAGCCTCCCTCTATGACAGGCACTTTTTTCTTTCTCCTATTAGACACAGAAGTTTGTGATCCTGTTACTGATAGGGTATCATGCATATCACTTTACAGCGCCATTCAGCATCCAGGCCACATACTTTTGTTTTATAACTGACAGAATGGATGGAGTTTATTGAACAACTGTGTTCAAACTGAAACAACTGCTGAGTTCCACCAGGGGCTGCTGTTGAACTTCTAAAAGAATAATCATAATTTGGAGGAGAAGGGGGGGGTGGTGGATGGGGAGGGACGGATAGAAATTGGGAAAGAGGAATAAAAAAAAACTCTTGGAAGAAAACCTGACATTTCTGTCTGAGGTGGAGCGTGCTTTCTCATGCCACCCGTGGAATGTTTCGGAAGTGTCAGTAATAAATATTTCTAGGAGGAATCTTCATATTCTATATCTTTGCATATCAGACCCTAAGGAGAGTCCTACAAAGACATAGCTGTCAGGGTCTAATTTTGGATCTGAAAACGATGGCGGTTGTCAGGCATCTTTCCCCATGTGTGATATTTATCTTCTCTCACAAACAAACTGAGTGCAGCGTTTTTAATTAATTTCCAAGTGTCTCCCATGATAATTTCCCTCTAATATATTAATATGATGATTTAAACCTTCATTCAGACTCAGGCATTTTGTTGAAAATCACTAAAAGGCTTAGATGGTGTTTAGTGTTATCAATAAGCTACATGTTCGTTGGTTTTCAGGGAATCAATAAAGTCCCTCTCCTCCATTTTTATTTTTAGAGGCATCAGTGGAATTTTATCTCTTTTAAAGTAGATTAAGGAAATCGTGAGTGAGTTGATTTTGCTATTTTTTTTTCATTTGATTAGAGGCACATTTTAGGCTGTTTCTTATTCCTTATAGAAAAGTTTCTCTAGGGAAAGTAAGTTCTTGATCTGTTGATGGAGTGAGTTTTTTTCTTTAAAGTATTCCCTTCAGAGAAAACAGACTTATTTTAAAATAAAGAAACCAGAAATATTCCATATAAAGGAAGATGTCCCTAAAATATTTAAAATAGCAGATTTTTTTTTAATTAAGGAACCAGAAATATATCATTGAAAGAAACATGTCCCTTAAAACATGCAAATCAGCTTGGGACATACAAGTGAATTATTTTCTTTCCTTAATTGAACATGTAAAATAAAAAGCATAATTTCATAAAAATTCTGACAGATTAAGTTGGAATTATATATATGTTTCAGAAAAAAACATGTTTTAAAAACAAATGTGAATGGAAGCTATATTTTTCTTAATAAGTAGTCACAGTTGGAAGGATTTTATTTTGGGTAATGCTTATATCTTTATTTAATATTATTATACTTTTAACTAAAAGGTTGCCTCCAATTTCATAAAGATTTTTTTCTCAATTCACCTTTAAGATATTTGATTACTAGGGTGGTACGGTAGTCCTTAACGAAATATTTATCTTTCTCTGAAAAGGACATTCAAACATCACTGGAAAATCATGGCAATAAAAGATAAATTGCTGGAGTCTTCTATGATGTTTTTAATTATTGGAAATCAAAATACAAAATTTGTAGAGATATTTGAAACATCTTCTTGTGGGACTGGAACTTACATTTGTGACATTTATTTTCTCTATGATAATTTTTTTCTTTCCTCCCTATCTCCAACCTTCAGCATACTTTATACAATTTCTAGATTCCTTAGAAAAATTTCATAACCAAATATCTATCTAATGTGAAGAGAATTAAGATTCGATTTCTGTGTGTTAATGTACACCTTTTATTTTTTGCTTTTGTAGGTTGTATATAAGTACCATGAAAATCAACCTTGGAAAGACAGATTGAGGCTGACAGTTTTTATTTCACACAATTTCCAAGAGTTGGTATAGAAATGCTTCTTAATTGAAATAGTTCCCCCTTTTGGCTTTTATTTTAATGTCCTTTACTTTTTGACATCTTGTACATTAAATCAGAGGCTATTTTAGAGACATGAAATGACAGATTTTTCAGCGCTCAATTCTGGATCCTGATCTGCACTTCTCAGAGCAGCCAGGCTGCTCCAACAGCCTCCTTGCTTCCTGCACAAGGAACAGTGTTCCTGGAAACAGAATCATAAGCTGCAGGTTAATCACGGAGGACTAAAGTGTTTCAATTTTCCAGTGCCTGCTTAAGAGGAGTGAAACAAACAAACAAAACACCACTTTTAATTCATACACATGGCTAAAGATTAAAAAAACATAATTTCTAACTATGTAATTTTTACTGTTTCATTGAATTTAATCTGGACTCAAATCTGGTTTGCAATTATATTTCCTTTTGGCCAGAATGATAAGGTTACTCAAATAATTTAGTTGTGTGTTGTAAAGAAACATCAAAGTGTCCTTATGAAATATTCTCCCCCCCATTATATCTTTCTGTGATGAGAGAGCTCATAAAGTGAGTGAAATGTGACACAGGCATGCACAGAGAACCCATTTGTCACACTGAAATTCAGAGGAAAATGCTATTTGTGCTACTGTGATGTTTTTAGAGTTACAAAGGGTTGTTTGGGGAAAAACATGTATTTATATCAGAGTCTGTAGAAATGAAAACGAGTCTGGATGGAAACTAGGAGAGCATAGTAAAGAACGGAAGACTATCAGGCGAGAACAGTTTTCGTTCGGGGTAGAACGCATAAACATTATGCAATGGGAAATCTAACAGGATGAGTATTCTAGTTTTTCCCGTTCTACCTAACTCTTTGTAACTTTACAATGTAAGGTTCAGAAATTGTAGCCAATTACCATAATATGTGGTGTTTGGTGGGCGCATGTTCTACATCAGACAGTTAAAAGGTTTTATTGCTATTAGGAACATGTTAATGCCCTTGATAATGTCTCCACTTGCTTTGTAATGTCTCTTGTTGAAGTATAGAATTCTTTTATCTTCTTATTACATTATGCAAAAACTTGAATTGAAAAGATATTTGCAGGAACATTTAAAGTACTGCATCAATCAGCTTCCAAAGAAGAGAAAATGTTCTCGGAATAGCTTATAAAAGGATAACTGTCAGTTTTATTTTGGATGAACAAAGGCGGCAACGTAAAAAGCACTTTTATTGTAAAAGCATACTGTGCAATTCAATAAATATGCCATATAAATATAAAAGAGAAAAAGTTCATAATTATCTGGTGACTTAAATGTAATTTAAGTCATACTTTTAAAATGCATCTTACAGTGAGGTACACTTTTTCTATTGGGTTCCAAGTTCTAGCCTCTTAAGCCCCCATTAGTGATAACTTAACTCTCTGATAACATAAGGATTTGAATGGATTACTCATGGTCCTGTTTTTAATATATTTGAGAATGATACAGGAAAGAGTGTATATGGAAAGCATTAGCAAAAAATTTTAACAGCTACTTAATGGTGTAAACCTTTAAGAGATATTTGGTCTTATCTCCATGATATTCTATTGTGTTTTTGCCTGTCCTTGCTGCTATAAAACAATTTTGAATTTGAATGTAACTATATTGTGACTCTAAATAGCACGTCTAAGTGTTTTATATTTGTAAGAAAAATCTGTTAGTAGTGTAATTTATGGACTTTTCAGGTTCATTGTTACTTTTTTATAGGATAAGAACACCCTTTCATATTTATGTATATATATATATATATTTAATTTTAGAAAGGTTTTTAAATGGAAATGCTAAGTAGATAACCTTATTTCCTAATGTGTTCCCAGGCAATAAACTGATAAATGCTGCAGAGGCGACTCCTTTGGACAAGGTTTTAAAATCTGAAATGTGAACTGTCTATTAAAGCAAAATAATCAGATCTAGAACATGGAAAACAATGCAAATTTTCTGGATAGGGAGTGAACATCTACAGCCCTCAATTTTTCTAGAATTTTTCTGTACATACCTAGAAACTTCTAGTTCTGAACAGTTAGCTTCTTTAATATAGAATTTGATAGTTATTTGCTTATTAAAGTTAAAATATAAAAATAAAAAATATTTCCACCAGTAAAAATAAATCTGTTATTTTTTTTCGTAACCTGAAAAAGGGATGCTAATTTCTTATTAAATTGAATTATGTTGATTTTCTTCCCAGACCCAAGACTTTTTTTCTTTTTGGTCACACCTAGCCATGCTCAGGGGTTACTCATATCTCTTCACTCAGGAATTACTCTTGGCAATGCTCGGGGGACCATATGGGATGCCAGGGATTGAACCGGGTCTGCCACATGCAAGGCAAATGCCCTACCCACTGTGCTATTGCTCTGGCCCCAGATCCAAGATTTGTTTTTCTTTTTGAGTCACACCCAGTGACGCTGAGGGGTTACTCCTGGCTTTTTCCACTCAGGAATTACTCCTGGTGGTGCTCGGGGCACCATACAGGATGCTGAGGAAAGAACCCAGTTGGCAGAGTGCAAGGCAAATGCCCTACCAGCAGGGCATTGCTCTGCCCCCGAGATCCAAGTTTTTTAAAGATTAAAATATCAAATGTACCTTTCCCAAATAATTGGTAAAATTTTATTTATAAAAATATAACTACTGTAACTATTAATGTTTCCTTTGTTATTAGAAAAAGTTAGATATGATATGTAGGTAATTTATATATATATGTGTGTATATATATTCTTATATTTATATATATCCTCTCTCTGCTCTAATGTTTCTTTTTTTTGCATGGAGTGGATGGAGCAAGCTCCTATTCGAACTCCTAACTCCTAGCTCCAAAAGTCCAACTAATATATAGTCCTCAAATAGAGGGCATATCAGATATTAAACTGATAAGAACAGATACTACACTTGATCTTAGCCAAGAGGCCAAGAATTTTATCATCTGTTTCTATTTTAGTCTTTTCTGCCTGTATTTTATTTTAACTTTAAGAATAACATATATGTTGAAAATTGCACACATGGAAGAAATTCAATAAACTTTCACCAAGTGATTTCTATTATTAAACCACATTAAGATAGGAAATTGAGCATTAACAGCACAGCAAAAACTTGCTTTCTTTCTTACAACCACTACCTAGACCCTTCCTAAGGTTGAGCTCTCTTGAATTCTATCAATACAGATAAGACACACTTATATTTGGACCTTTTTAAAAAATAAATGAATTAATACAGTATATACTCTTTTACATCTAGTTTCATTTAGTCAACAGCCTGTCATTTATTCAACAGCTCACAGATGTATCTGTAAGATACATCTATGTTGTGACACATGATAGTTCATTTCCTTTGCTACATGGTACCTGTTTTACTACTGAAACTGAAATTGATTTCAGTTTCAGAACTTTCATGAATAATGCTCCAGTGAATGTTGATGTATATTCCTTTCTCTGAAAATACATACCAATTTCTGGTGAGACAGAACTTCAGAAAGATAGGGTTGATACTATTAAAGTTATGCACCATTAAGAAATACATCTCTTGAAGTCAAGTAACCACACTAATTCCTTCCTCACATTATTTTATATGTCATTTATTTATTTGAAAGTTTTTCTTTTATTAAGCACCATGAATTACAGAAGTATTCATAGTTGAGTTTCAGGAATACAATGTTCCAGCACCAATCCCACCACTTCCACATTTTTTTTCTTGTTTGTTTTGCTTTTTGGTTTGGGGCCACAGTGGTGATGTGTCGGGCGCCCCGCCGGGGTCCCCGACAGTGCTGGGAAGCGAGTTCCCTTCTACCTCCGGCCGGCGAGGAATGGATGAACACTCAGGAATCCGATGCGGTTTTAAAAGGCTTTATTTATCACAGGTTCAGGCATACAAATCAGCAAAAAAAAAAACCCGATGCTTAGGATTCCAGGCTAGAACCCCAGCCACGTGTAGGCCAAGATGGCGACCACCACGTGTAAAAACTTCCAAGGGGAATAAACGCTCACAAGGCGAGATCCCACAGGGAAGAAGGCCAAAAGCCAAAAGCCAAAAAGCCGCAGGAGCCAAAAGCTGAAGGCTGAGGAGCCAAAGGTAAAGGTGAAGGGGCCTCAAGTCAGCCCCTTATATACCAAAGTAACCCAATCAGGAGGTTGTCATGCCAACAAAGAACCCTAAACAGAGTGTAGTGCCACACCCTATTGTAGGTATAAACAAAGGTTACACCAAGGACTAATCCAGAGATTATCTCTTATGTAAAACACTAGAGAGAGAGGGGGCGGATATAAAGTAATACATCTTAACTTCATGAGCTTCATGTAATCTAGATGGTACCCACATGGTCCTTATTATTATCTGCACCAGTATGATTCTGAGTATCTTGTTCTCGTACTGAAAGGGTCATACTCGCCTGCTTAGAGCAAACTAGTATGATCCTTCCTATAGTCTTCCTTTAGTCTCAGCGTAGCCAGGGGTGGTAGTCTCCTGGTAAATTCTAACTGTCCCACGTTGGGTGCAGTGGGTATAAAGAGGAGCTGTGCCCAATCTAGAAAACATAGAAGTCTTAGTAGATGTATAAGTCAGAAGTTATTCAATCAAGGTGACTTTTGTAACTGCCACACCCTCTAGCAGTGTTTACATAGAAGAGAGGTCTCATTAGAATGAACCTTGGCTTAAATAAGATTAAGCTGGGAGTGAGCAAAACAACAAAACTCCCAGATTAGCTAAACATGTCCTACAAAAGTGATGCATAGGGCTTACTCCTGAATTTGAACTCAGGGATTACTCCCTGTGTTGCTTGAGGAGCCATATGGGATGCTGGAGATTGAATCTGGGTCAACCGCATGCAAGACAAGCAAACCCCCTGCCCCCAACACACATTATTATTATTATTATTTTATAAGCTTCATTTAAACATCATGATTTACAAAGTTGTTCACAGTACAGTGTTTTAAGTATTCACTATTCCGACACCAGTACCACCATAAACATTATTTTTTTTCTTCCTCCTCTTCTTTTCTTTTGTTTTTTTTAAAGTATTTTATTATACCACCGTGAGATATACAAATAAAAAGATATACAATTAAAAAGTTCATGTTTGGGTTTTGGTCATACAGTGTTTCAGCACCCGTCCCTCCACCAGAAAATGGAACAGGGTGCTAATAATAGTCGAGGGTACTAATGCCAACCTAGAACTGAGCATTAAATAGAGGCAAAAGGATTCACATGACAACCTTTTTAATGTATGTTCTGTAATCCATAGTCTGGACGGGAAGGAAAAGAGAAAGAGAGAGAAAGGGAAATAAACATTATTTTTAAGTAATCAAATAATATTGTTTGTAATGCTCTAAGAATTAATCTTCCCTTATTTATAAAATGTATAAATAAGGAGCCTCCAACAAGCCAGACGACCCCCCACTCCATGAGGGCCTCCATTTTCCACATCTGGACTTCTCTCTCGTCAGACCTCCACCCAGCAGACCAGCCTATCAGCGCCCGGCTCGTGGCCGCAAGCGGCCATGCAGTTCATCAATAAATGCTGGATTTAGAGATGCCTACAAGAGTATGCTACCTGCACTGCAGAGCCTGGCAAGCTACCCGTGTTGTATTTGATATATATGCCAAATACCAGTAACAATTATAGACCTCATTCGGAATGGATTGAGGCTCTTTATGTTCCTGGAACAAGCAGATGCCTTGAGCTCTACTAGCATGAGACAGGACATATGGAGATGTTACTGGGGCCCACTCGAGCAAATCGATGATGAATGGGAAGACAGTGACAGTGATATTTATAAAATAGCAAATATACATTCTAGGATGATAAATCAATTCATAACTTCATTTGTAACATCATTTTTCTAGGAACTTACTTCTTATCACTATTGTATATGAAGCCTAATTCATTAAAAGAATATTCTCCTCTTCATTTCAGTGGGATTCATCCAATGTCCCTAAAAGGGTTAATATAACCCTTTCGGGTCTGTTTGGGCACACTCTCAGATTGAATGTACAAGGAAAATTATCTCATAAAAAGCAATTTAATACCACGGAGAGTTCTGATATTTTGAAAATGCAAAATTATGGGAAAAGCCATAATTTATAACCAGTAAGTTAGTATGTTGTACACATCTGTGTACTGTTTCAGAAAATAAAGGTTGTTACCATAGCAACTGCCACATAATATGGAACATACGATATTTGTGAGATGCCAGGACTTGTGTTAAAAAAACTACCCCAACAACCAACTACTTTCCTTATGGCTGCTTTACAATGTTTCAAGGATTTCTACCTTATCTTAACTAGTATTTTCTTTAATATCTGACATTTGTAATATTTTTCTTATTTTCAATTTCCCAATTTTTTTGAGTTTCTTGACTAACCTGCTCAGTTTGCATTGTACTCCTATGGTTTGGTGACCATAAGTGATCCATTTTCCCATTTAGTCTTATTTTGTTAATTTTAAAAATGTCTGACTGGTTTTTCAGCTGTAGCACAATGTTTGGATAAGGTGTAGAACATATAGTTTCTATGAGTCTGGCAATATACCTAGAAACATTTCATATCAGTTGATTCACTTAAACTTCAATAAATTTTATTGTACAAACATTATGGTATTTAACTCCTTTTAAACAAATAAAAATGTCACAAGTAAGTTGGAGTTCATTTGAAAACTTGTAAGTCATACTTAATTTTATTTGAAATACGTAGCCTGTATCTATCATCTTATGAGGAGAAAATGTAACTCCTTTGATAGCCCTTGTTTTAGACTTACCATGTTCTTTTTATTTCTTAAAAATACACTATGCGGGGTGCCAGAGCTATAGCCCAGTGGGTAGGACGTTTGCCTTGCCTGGGGCCGGCCCATGCCAGCCAGGGT